>UXSR01005260.1:0-127037 GCA_900604375.1 Mesocestoides corti | reverse complement strand
CACCGCACCCGACTGAAGGCAGGGCTGGAGACTCACCGACAACTTTCCGATCGACTGCCCATCAAGGTCACTTATCTGCACACGATCAACGTAGTCAAGGCCGTAGGCAAGTGGCTGGAGAAAAGCGGGAGCGAACCCAACAAGCAGGGGCTCTAGAGGCTCCCAAAAGGGGTCGTCCTCTTGTTTCCTTACTGCCTGATCACCCTCACTGTCGAATCCATGATACATTTCCTGAAAAGGCGAAAAACATGCCTTTATAAAACTGCAGAAGTTTTTTAACGTATAAAGAAATCATATAGGCATCTTGAACATCGCCTTTTATTACTGAGCGGATTCAAAATTTGACATAAAAGAGATATTAGGAATTATGGTAACAATATGTGACTCAGTGCACCCAAAAATACAGATGAAGTTCACGTTTGCAGACTTTTGTAATCATTCATGACTCTGATGATTAAATACACCGCGTCCGTATTTTGTAGGCTCCACGTTTCCAAAATGTGCCATTACATCATGGCCCTGAGTATATTATGCGTGCAAAATGGATCAAGCAGCAATTACATGAGTAAATCAAGTTAATAGTAGGTCGAGGAGATATTTCTGCTGTCGAAAAATTCAACATCCAAATTTTCCAGAATGAGTTTCTGATGACATTCTGCCAGAATATTTACTTCATAAAGGAAATAACTTAGTTTATATTTGGTTAATACTGGCTAAAATACTTAGCAATATGGAAACTTACGATATATTTATTACTGCTCAAATGAATTCACTGAAATAATTTAAATTCATTAAAAAATGACAAAACACCACTCATTAGCTATAGCATGCACATAGAAGACTGCTATATTGCACGACAGAATCAATTACAAGGCCCTTTAGTTCCAAGTGAAGCTAAAAACTAGCCACTGTATGCAGTCACTTTAATTTCACGCTGTTTAATAAAAATTAGTAGCAATGACCATTTCAGTAAAGAAATGCTACCGCTAATGAAAACAAGTGATGATTTGTACCTTAAACGACTGTGTAATTGATGCTCTTATCAACGTGCTGAAAATTCGGAAACGTAAATCTCTACCTGAATGAGAAAGCGACGATTTAAGAATTTGCCTCGCTCCCACATCCAAATATTTCCTGTCTCCAAACACTTCATGCGGACAACTATTCTGAAAAAATAAATGAAACCAGCATCGTGAAATCCTACACAATTTACTGTTCGCAAGCCTTTGAATCAGATACCAACTTTCAAGGGAGTAAGATTTGTCATGCCTGATGCGGTAGCAAAGTTTTCATCCCAATATTGTCAGTGTTTTGTTGGCAAAAATAAAACCTTTTAGAACTGGACTGGGTTCAAATAATTACTAAAACTTTTCTGCAGTGCAATCCTTTTTGAGACAAACACCTGACCTTAAGGCTAGGTTGTATAACTTCATTTCTGATCAGCTTAAAAATTGGAATCAATCAAATTTGATCGGTAAGACCTTAAAGAGTAGCTGGGGTTTTATAATTAGGCGTAGAACTATCTGGATGTCTTTGAAAAAGGAAGTGATGACATACTTCGTGGTCTTACGCTGGCCATAGATCGTTCGCTGAAGTAACGGTGGCAGAAGGACGATGTCAAATATCCGACGCTTGTCCATTTCTTTAGCAATGCAATTCACTTCTTGCAACATCGGTATTAATTCAATCAGTTGTTGCTGCAATGCGCATCTTTCTATAAAAAAAGGGAAATATAAAGTCCCTATTCAGTCTTAAAATGAGGAAAGACAAAAAATTGAGATATAACGTGTAGATCCTGACTAAATTTGAGATTTATGAGTCATGAAAACAAGACATGCACTACAAAAGTACAACCTGTACGGTATACACATTTCGGACTTTGGACAATAGCCAGAGAAAGCAAGCAAAATTAACGCGTAAATGGGTGCTAATATTCACTGTTCCAGCATACCCAGGAGTGCACTAAGTGTCTTCCAAGGACAAAATGGTGTGTATATTAGAATGCCCTTTTTGTAAGTCATAGTCGTCAGGTATTCTTTATCACGGACTAGCATTGCGGCGGTTGCCAAGCATCGGGACACCGAGAAAATACACGAGTATTTATTTTCTACCAAGCTGAATCGTAACCAGATGGGAAGAGTTTTTCTTGAAATGGTTAATTTACTCGTACAAGAAAAATCAGGATAAAAAACACTTGATTAGTGGTAGCAGTATTCCAAATGAGCACATACGGAATGACTCACCGTTTTCACCCATTGCCTTATCGAACTGATCTATACCTTCACACTTTGCAAGTTCCTTTTGGGCGAAATCCCAGTCCACGTGGTCTGGAATGCCTTTTGCTTTTTGAGACTCGTTGTGGTATACATAAAGGTGATATGAACCTAAAAACGATGATGTATATTTTATTTTGACTCAAAAAAGGGATATCTGCCAGCCCGATGGTTCCACTTTAAATGAAACTAAGCGTTACAATTTAAATGCGCAAAATGGCTGTGAATTGCCGATGCAGAGATCACCTTATGAAATGATTATGAAGAGCATCTCTGCCCTTTACTTTGAGGCGGAATACAAAAATTTATCGATTTTGCCCTGACCAAAGAGAATGCGGTCCATTGGCTTTAGGATTTGAGAGGTCGTGAGAATGGTCCCATTGACTTTGGTGCTCCGCGTTGAGTTTGTGCCCACAGAAAGCTCCATTCGGCCATCCTGCAGTCGCGTGAAGGTGGCATGTGTGTCTTGAATGTTCAGTCCTCTAAGCAAGATGTAGGCCGTCTTTTTGCCGTCCTTTTCTACAACCCGTCCGTGAACTCGAAGGTTACCGGGCGCGCCTTCACGACCAACCACGATCTGGTTAAGTAAAATTAATTAGGCGAAGTGACGTGGACAGTGCCACTTTACAGACCAATACGATATAGCCGTTTCGATAACATCGACAAATAAAAAGGCACAGAACTCCCATGTGGCGTTTACTAAAATTAGCCTGGACCGAAACCAATATGATCGCGGTTTTTGGTTTTTTGCTAGTGGATTCTAATGCTCAGTCAGGGTTTAAAACTTTTCCACAACTTTCTCAGACTGTGTTTTATTCATAAATTACAATGAAAGTTCACAATCACCAAAATTTAATATCGATAGCTACCATTGGTAAGAAAAGTGACAAATACAGTGCGTCAGCAGAAGAACCTAATACATTTTAGGCTAATCACTTTAACCGAACTTGCTTTTTAGATTTACTCACTTGTGTATTATCTCCTTTGCTCCCCTGGCCACTAAATAAAAAGAATTCAGCATCCGGGGTTCTGGATTCATACTTTCGTAGTGCACATTACTTGTTCCATTTTCTGATAATTAAATGCAGAACCAATTATCATACAAGGCAGACCTAAGATAGCGAGCTGAGATCAGTACCAATTTTAATGTGAAAGAGGAAGCAGGGAGATTTACGAAGTTTAGTCTGAAATACAAAATGTTTACATACTTTCAGGAGTCTGAAAGACCACGTGTCAATTCAAACACCTCGAATCAGCACAGAACAATCTGATAAGCAAAGTCCCAAGCAAACCTTGTCAGCATCCAGGGAGTAGATAATGACGCCAGACAGCTGTGGGTCCTCGTTAAGATTCGACAAATATGGACAGTTAGGCGAAGACTTCGGACTCCGCGATATGGTACTTGGGAGTTTCATGTTCGAGGCTTCTTTGCGGGCCTCTTCGAGCTTAACAAATCAGAAAATACCCAGGTGGACTTAAATAGAAAAGTGGTTGCATCGGTCATGCTTTCATGGAACAAAAACCTGGTTGAGGTGCCTCTTTGCATTCTTCGGGATTCATTCATTTATTGCAAGCTAAATTACAAAGTAGCCACACAAAGTGCTTACCTTTTTTAAGAAAGCCTTCTGATCCTGAATCTCGAGAAGCTCTGTATTGTTTTCAAGTTGTGCCATAATTTCAGTTCGTATACCTTCCTCAGTCTTTGTTCTTTCTACATAAGTGGTCAAATTTTATAAATCGATCCGAGAAACGTGGTACCTTCTTGAGGGAGACCAGGTGCGGAGGCAACTCCTGATTGGTTTGTTATTTCCAATAATTGTTGCTTGAGTCTCGCATTCTCAGCCTTAATGAAAAGACGAAAATGTCATGGCATCGACTCCTGAGTTTAAAAATTTCAGAATTTCGGTAGCCCTTCGGTACAAAGGTAGATAATTAAAGATAACTTGATTTCCATTAGGACTCCTGTTATTACCATGTAAGGGAATTCAACTAGAACAAAATACTTTCGAGCCATTCAATACGAGGGATAGACCCAAAAAACTCCTCTGTACCACGCCTAAAGAGTTCACTTTTAATAAATCTCAATGGACCGTGCAAGTTGTATGTTATTCTAAAATTAAAGTGACAAAGCCGTATCTACGCAGCTATTCTCAGTAATCACCCAAGTTGCCCATCTCATTACTGAGAGGATCTCTTGACAGTGAATCGAACGGTCACGACCCAAACAGAACTAAAATCTGGCCATTCAAATCTTCCGTAAATGGTGTTCATTTCCATGGTCTAGACTATTTTACACCTACTTCTTTCACCAACCGGGATGTAATAGACTTACGAGTAGTTCTTTAATCATGCTATCTTGGGATCGGTCATTGACAACGGCTTTTGTTTTGATTTGCTTCACTCTGTCAGCGTATCGCAGTGTTGAAAGAGTTTCCATGTAGTTGATGTCGGCAGGTGAGAGGGCAGCAATCATCACAGTTTTGCTGTAACAAATGGGGGATAAGTAAGGCTTCGAAGTGTCGGACTATATAGGGAATCAGGGAACGCTGCATTTGTTTATAGCACCTTCAATAAACACGCACATCTTGGCATGAACAACGAGCTCAATTTGGCTGCAGAAGAACAAACAGTAAAGTAAGGCTAAATTATTACATTTGATATATATAGTAAGTGAGATCCCGTGATTGCTTCCAGCTCTGCTATTGTCCTTATTAAGGAATGCTAACACAAAAACTTGACACTAATTCTAGTCAATTTCAACTTGGTTTTCAGTTGTCTTAATTGAAGCGCTTTTTCCCTACGCTAATGTGGTCTCAATTTATGAACAAAGAAAACTAAACAAAGGAGAAATTATATTTCAAGGATCTTGTGTCAAAGTGCGGTGTTGTTTTACTGTATTTGCGGTGGGTTACTGTTAGAAAAAATACTGACATTTTGTTTGCGTTTGCAGTGATTATTTGCCGTAAATCGGACATCGGACTAACCTGCGCACAAAAACCCCATCTTCAAACTTTCTATGAATTGTGACGAGGAGAGAATGGTTTAACTTACGCCTTAGGTTCCTAAAGATTGGGATCTGGCAGTCATATCATATTCTGTATTTTAAGGTGAGATTAGTTGCACAAGGATTTTACTGCTTGAAGTTAGTCAGACACAAATCCGTTATGTTTTGCTAAAAACAGGATGAAGAGCTTCTTGGAAGAATTCTTAGAAGCATACAAAGCGAACGAGCATGCTTGCGCAGCGTGTGATTCCATCTCCACTTCGCAAAGGGGCCACAACGGGCTCCAAGGAACAAAACAAGCAAAATATTCTCAGCTTGTGCACATAATTGTAGGAGAAAGCGGAAAATGACTATAACTTCGTTACCATGGTAGTTCAACACATGTCCTGCACAGAGTGTGTTCATGTGTAACAAACCTTTCATGCATGAATGAAGTGGGTGGGTGCATGATACAACAGAGGCAGGAAAATGAGATAGATCATCACCATGCAAATTTAACCATCAAGTAACAACTGTACCACTTATTTGTGGAACAACTTCAGGTGTACGTTTTCGTTGAACTGATTGACTTACGTTCTCCATATAGTCAATTGACACAACGCGGACAGTCACTGCAATTGTGTTCACTAGTCGTTTTCCCCAAATACAAAACTGACAGCCATAGTGAACATAAGGAGCACGACGGAGTTAAAACCTGCTAAATAAATTCCTACCTCAGACCCAACATGTCAAGCCAACTTGGAAATGGTCATTGTGAATACTATTTAGAAGTCTTGAGACTTCTGGTCAAGGATAAAATGGTAGATTTGACTCATTGGAACAAAATATGTAACGAGCAAGTGTTTGCGCTAATATTTTGGTCATATCATCGCCTATTTGGAAAGTATATTTGCTTTAACATTCTTCTACTTTAGAGTCACAAACAGGCCCAGAAAGCAGGTTTAACAGGTGCGATGTGTAGGCATCCCAAAAGGCCAACTGAATTTCTACAGCGAACATGAGGTTTTCAGATATGATGAAGGTATTGTACACTGGCATGAACGGGATAAGGCATTGTTCACATATAGATCCCTTTAATTTCAACCAGCAATATCTCGTTAAATCAATTCAGTAAGGAAACAAACGAAAATCACAGATATTCATTGTTAGCCTGAAAATTGGTGGGAATGTTGGTAGTCAAATTTATTGTATTTAATAGCAGAGCATTCTAAATGTGAAATAATACAGGAAGCATTTATCCGCGACCAGCTTCGTGAGAATCACAGGAGACGGACTTTTATACAAGTTAATCATTTTTTAACCACTTATGGCTTCACACAATGGTTTCTCGGGTCTGCAGTCCACTCACGCGAACGAAATGCCCTACATCATCGGCCGTTGAAGCATCACTGAAATACCAATTTGACTTAAAGTTCTTTTTACTAGAGAACATTAGATTAAATTGCATCAGAACAATCAGTGGTCAGGAAAGCCAATTCTCTATCCACAAATCAACAGAAGGCTTCCCAATTTGTCTTCACTACAACTGAAAGCGTCTGCAGCGATCGGGGTTCCCTCAGAACACATGCTTATTCTGGGTTGCCAATGTTTTAAAGCTTGAGCACAACACAATTCACTGAATGTCAGTTGCTTAACAACACCCAAATACCTGTTGCCGCCGAGGGCATTTTGTAGCAATTTGGTAAGAACGGAGTCGCGATACGGCACCACTTTTTTGTTCTCCACCAGAGCCTTATTTTGAAAAAAAGGGCAGTGATATCAGATATTTGAAAGCATTGGAAGTACAATGTAGCCGAACTGTAACATCAGTAATAAACTTATTCATTTTACATAAGCAACTTGATCATTTGCCAATTGCCCTGTAATGAGGAC
Organism: Mesocestoides corti; assembly: GCA_900604375.1. Taxonomy (NCBI): domain Eukaryota; kingdom Metazoa; phylum Platyhelminthes; class Cestoda; order Cyclophyllidea; family Mesocestoididae; genus Mesocestoides; species Mesocestoides corti. The sequence continues at coordinate 119,888 of UXSR01005260.1, read as the reverse complement.
GTTATAAGGATATTACAAGATTTATTGTAATTTCTACAATCATAGGAATCGTGAGTACCTACACCTTGTTTACGTTACAATCCCAAAATCTGGGAATTATAGCTATGAACAGGAACAAACCTCGACTCTTCGGCAACTACTAATTTCCATTTCTCATTCACATAACAGAAGTCTTAAACTACTAAATCACTATGCCTTCGGTACAAGTAAATCGCATTCCTTAGAGTCTGATGGATATCATAAGCGTTACCGGATTTAACTTCTATGTTGAAAATTACTGATACGATTTGGCATACAAAAATATTTCTTTCATGACAGTAGTCAAGTTGAAGTACATAAACATTTATAACGAAGGCTGTAAAGTAAAACAGTTCTTTATTATTTGGCTCATGGAGGTATTTATTAATCCCATTCACTTTATAAATTTATCACACTGTCGTTTGGCATTTGGTAAATTTAAAGGTAGCGATAAATGAAAGTCGCGTGTAAATGCAAAGTATACCTAGTTTAGCTTCCATAGTGCAACAAAAAATGAGGCCCCTATGGCACCGGCCTGAAGTGACGTACCGAAATGACATTTCCTAGCGCCGAAAGTGAACGATTTATGTTGGCGCCTTCCTTGAGACGGTCACCAGTGGACCCGGTGCTATCGGCTCGCTCGGAACCTACAAACCACCGATCGTGTAAAAGCAAATGACGGGACTGCAAGGCCTTAGGGGAAATAGGAGACCTGAAGTGCGGTACAGTCCATCTGTGCTAATCAGTACTGTCATTTAAAGAAAGGCTTTTGGTTTGGAGGGCGGTCACGCCCAAGTAATTTAAGTAATTGAAGGGGATCTATCAGGCGTTTCTTTAATAATCCCTTCCCGTCTGATAATTTGGTCAACCTGTCTTGTCTTCGGCAACTTTTTTGAGTCTGATGTTTTGATTCGCAAAAATAAACAGCACTATCTGCTTTACATAATTCTGAACTCTCCCTATTGACAATTGGTCGAATTCGTTCTCAACCAATTTGAAAAGCGTTATGTGCTCATCTGTGAGTGCGGCTTCCAGTTTACGGTCAACCTTAACAGTAAAAGGCAAAACTGACAGATGGCAACATGTTTGAGGTCAAAGAGCAACGACCTGTTGTTACGAAGGATTTCGGTGGCCGACATAACGCATTGAGTTACCTGCCAAGTCAACAAAGTTGATGTTGGAACTCAGGCGCGTGGTGCAGCCGTCTCGCGTAATAAGTTGGTCGAAGGAAATGCACACGAGTGTGTGGGCCCGTGAACTGGAGGCGTTCATATTTGTTGCTGCCATGGTTCGATTGGCTGTGCCTTAATCATCATTAAAGGAGTTGTAAACAAAATTAAATGGAATTTAGAGTCAACAATATGGCTGCTACTTGAATATACCTGAATAATTTAAGCCGAAACTAAATTGCATAGTATTTTTACTGCCACATTACTTAAGATGCAGCTGTCTGTCTCGAAAATAATCTAGCTTTATTTTCTTTGGACTCTGGTTTATCCTAACTGTTTGATTACTACTATCAAATTTATCCCATTTAAAAAAACAAGTTAACAGACTTCGTTTTAGTTTATAATAGAAACCAACAGTGCCTGAAGATTTACCTTGTTCCATGCGGTTCTGGATTTCTTTATATGAACCTACTGGAACCCTTTTTAGACCTTGTACAAAAAATCCTTCGCCAGCGGACTGACGAACTGGTAAGCCGGCGAGCCCCTTGGGATTAGAACTGAGGAGGTCACGGACCTTCTCATTGTAAATCTCCAAAACTGAGATGGTCACTTGAAAATCCTATTTGGTTCATTAATAGGATCTCAGAACACGCAACTTCCTACCTTATTATTTTCCTTGTTCTGTGCAATCTTTTCAAATAACCGTTCACAGGCGATTGGTACAATGCCTCTAAAAATATTTACATATGCCATGTAGATTGGTGTATAGTAAAATCATAGCTATTGAATATGAAAATAATCAGGTAGCAAGCATTCGTTTGACTAAATAACAAATGATAGCAATAGTTAAAGTCCAAAGCTTTAACAAACAAAAATGTAGCATAGAATATTAGTTTCAAGTTGCTATTTTTGGGACTAATTGCCTTAGAAGTGAGTATCACGTAATTGATACTCGGACTTGGACCAAGGGGCTGGACAGGAGCCGCGGTTGCCTGATGTAGGTTGAGTTTATTAGGTTCGCACAGACAAAAACACGAGATACCTATGAAAGCGAGTGAATACGTATTACAAAGATTATGAAAGAGAGAGGGTCATCATGATTTCAAACATTTTCCTACTAAAATAAATCAGCAGATAATGAATGCAAAAATGCAAGTCTAGTTGAATGACGACACTAGGAAGAGCACGCAAATTTAAAACCACAAAGCATTCAAAAAGCCGTCAATCGACTTTATTTATGTTAAACAGGCTATATTTCCCGCCACAAACTTTGGGGTCCAATTAAGGCGTTTTTGAAACTGTGATGCAATATTGATTAAAACGCTTGCCTCATGTTTCCAATAATTTAGCTACCGAATTCTCACTTCAACTAAAACTACAAACGTGAGCAATTAATTATTTCGAAAGGTAACTCCTTTATTCGGAAGAAGTCCAGGTCGAGCAAAAAATGACAGTTATTATGTTATGTGGCAATCTGAATAGTAGTGAAAGCAATACTTTGAAAAATGTGACTTGCTCTTGCTCGATATAAACGTTTTTGATACATATGAAGCCATAATTCAACAAGACGCCTTAGTAAAATGCTTGATCAATTTATGACACGCGCTTCAATGCACACATTTCAAACCGAAGAAAACCTAAAATAAACGAATCGTAATAATTCACTTACTTGTTTTCACCATAGCCAACAACGGAATATGACTTTCCAGATCCCGTTTGTCCATACGCAAATAAAGAACAATTATAGCCACTAAAAGCGTTATTGAGGATACCAGAGCCAAGGTCATTGAAAATAGTCTCCTGGCTTGCATAACGAGACGAAGGTCCATCAGGTATGCAAAAACCTTTCTTGTTCACAATAAAGCCATCATGAGACCAATAAGAGTAGTCAAATGAAAAGGCCTTTTTATCCGTAGCATCTAAAATATCCCAAAATGATTGTTGAGCATTCACAGAAAAGACTTATTTTAACGTTATAAGGCATTCGTACAAATTGATGCAATCAAAATAGGAATGTGTGTTCACGCTTTCTATTTGTTAATATCCATGTAGCAATATATTTTTTCTGCCGACTGTTTCAGGTTCATTTAGAGGAACTATTCCCAGCGCCTCATGATAGTTCAATTCACCTGCTATTTGATGACAAGTTTCTTAATAAGGGTTTCCTGTATGTGGACAGCAAAGAATCACTAATACAGCCGTACACTCATTTAATGGTGCCCATAAGCCATTGTCTGTTGTCGCCGAGGGTAATATTGTCACGAATACACAATAAGCAGATAATGTTTAAACGTTTATACTCATTTAGCAAAATAAGTTCATTTTCAGTCCAGGTAACGGATTCTGCAGCACCAATGGTATACCTACAGATCTATTAAAAACTATTTCAAATATTGCAGATTTCAGGGGCAAAACAAGAATGTGACATTAAAAAATTTCAAATTTATTTGATGTAATTGCATATTCATGTTATGAAAATTGCATAATTAATTAGAAAAAAAATGCATATTGCGGAGTCGGGCAAACATTTGATTTGATGATTTCTACCCGAATACTAAGAGATAACTTAGAGTAGTTAGGCACTATGGAAAAATTTTTGTGCGCATTACAAACAAAGAAAGACATTTAAGAGATGTTCTTCATGGATATATTTCAGCTTCGCAAAACTAACAAATGACATTGCTTACCCTCAGGGTTAATTATCTCCGTTACATTATCGTTCATAGAAATTACTAATCGTGCATTGAGTCGCTTCTCCCTATCATTAAAGGGACGAACACGAACCGCCACCTTGACACTAAAATTGCAAATAAATTAACAATGACTTGCGATTCCTTCTCCATTATTAAACCCTGTCAAACACCTCAATTTGAAAATAATCCAAAGCTCATAAGACCTTGAAAAGTTACAAGAAATAATTTAAAAACATATACCATTATTCTGAGAACCTAAGCACACATTTCATATTTATTAAAATCACACAATTTTTTTAAATCTTTTTGCATTGTGAAAAACATAAACTTTTTCTGTAGCATTTTGACTGCATTAAAATTGTTTTGTAAGCCGTCTAATGGGAGTTCAAACTTGGGCGAATCAAAAAAGTCGGAACGAATTAATCAAATTAGAGGTTTCTTTTGCATTCACATAATATTGCCTAAGGAAAATTCAAAACCTATTGAGAAGTTATTGAATACGATTAAAATATTTGTTATGAAATTACAGTCCTGACTTTGCTGCAGATATTACAAATAGTCATTAACCCTTTAAATATATCTAATTTAATTACAACAAATACTTAAGGAGATGTCTTTTAGTGTCATCACTTACCAAACATCCATTTCTCTACGCGTCCAAGATGTGCTCATCATAATTTACCCATGCAGAAATCGCCCAGACTTTTAAATTATTGTCGATTCCATTTGAGAAAGGTCAGGTTATGGTTAAAATAAACCTTATATTTTAAAAAATGTAAATGGAGAAGTCAAATGTTTCGATTATATCCGCATCGTTCGACTGGGTTGACTTTACCACTTTACGAAAACTAAAGAACTTTTCGAATTGCATCAATCTTCGAAAACAGTCAGTACTTAATTTTAGGAACTAACTTTTCGTAGATGTCATAAAACCTAGGATCATTTTATTAATTTAGATTTACTGAGGAATAATGCCGTAACTATTTTTAGCCTCTGGATTTTGAAAACGTGATTAAGTTATAAATCATTAAATGCTGACAAAAGTTCGTAAAAACTAATTTCTACCTATGATTGATAGCTCTTACCACTTCATACTTGCTAAAGTGACTCTAAATTAAACAAAATTAAGATAGTATCAGTAGACGGAGGAAGCATAAGTGCAGTCCTACATTAACTCACGGTCCTCATTTTTGTTATACAAATGAAGATGGGCTGCAGAGAACCTTTTGGACCCCGAATTCTGCAAGAAGTTGCTTTGCCAACCTCCTAACATAGATTACTAGCAGATTTTTTGAACGTTTTTACTAAACTGGCAAGTGTAACTGACTGCGATGTGGCTCGAGCATCGTACCGGAACTATACATTCACATAATGCAAAATAGAACGAGGATGAACAGACTTCTTGTCTTAGCAGGCAAGTTCTTTTCTGGTTTGAGGTTCCGCTGTGGCACTTATTTGCGTATTTAAACAATCATAAGTCATCAACAGGAGAGTCCATTCAAATGACCGTTTATGACTAAAAATTATTCTCAAGATGGTGGTGACCTAAATTGATAGAACCGATGTAGAAATCCTTTTGAAAACTTCGTGCAAACTGCAAAGGAATCAATCAAAGCATTGTGCCTGCTAAGCTTTAAAATATAGTGAGAAAGCGGGTGCAATTTATGCGTACTCATGCCTTAATACAATGCCTGTCTATTAAACCGCAGTTTCTTATTTAAGACGACAAGCTGAAAAGACGCCTGTGCACTTCCTCTGCGGAACGAAAAAGCTGCCAGTGTTCAATGTTTGCAAATTTCGTCGGTTTTTTAACCTTAAAGTGTGGTTGATGAACAGGGCACATCTAGCATCTAGAGTTAGCAGTGTTCGCCAAGACTGAAATAGATAACCATAACCTATTCTTACAATAAGCCGAAGCGAGGTAATTCCCCTCGGTATTAGTGCTTTTAGCTACCTTGACCCACTCAAAATCCGAATCGTCAGTCTACCCAAAATTGTCACGTTTAGTTCAACCAATTTTTTTGCAACTGCATAGGCTTGGATTTGCTGACTTAGCTTGAGTAAGTCTGTGGCATCATCGACCCTTTAACAAATTATCTGGTCATTATAGCCCTGCCCATACCTTTTCTTTAGTATTTCCCTATGATCTAATATTTCGCTGTTACGTAGCATCCAGGCTGAACCAAATTTTAACCTTGGCAAATCCATCTGTTAATTGTATTCGGAGTCCCCAAAGGAAGCTGCATGAGAGAAAGGCAGCCCTACTTGTGTAAGTAAGGGGCGTAGTGGTTTTCAGTTTGCGTGGAGGTCATGGTAATCTGACAAACATAAGTAGGCATTTAAAACCACGACCTTCATTTAAAATTACGTGCTACTCTAGTGGTCGGTTGAATTTCAATCGCATGTGATTTGAAAACGGAATTAAATACATGAGAAGTCCAAACGCACATTACAGTAGTGAGTCTGGTAAAACAAAATAGGCATCTCCTTGTGAGACAAAGCGAAAAGAAAATATTCAGCTTTCAGCTGATTTGGGTAGCACGGAAATTCATCATGCTAGGCTTAGAATAGCTATTCAAACATTAACATATGGTAACCTAAGCTCTTGAAGTAGACATTTCAGATCTAAGCATTTTTTCAGTCATACACCAAATAACGAGTCACACTAACTTTACATATTTTTACAACACTTTGCTACAACTAATTAAACAACGCTAATGTGTGGACTCTGAAGTTGAAGGTTGCTCATGAAATGAGGCCTCATCATCCACTGGAATTTCACTGTTCCGCTTTCGAATCACAACAGTCGCACCATCGAGCCCCGGATTCAATTCTCGCAACGCAATCAACCACTGTCGGACAAGGGCGTCCGGAGCTGGCACGGGCAGGGAAACGGTGGGGTCGGGGAGTTCCCCACTTGTCTCTCCACCGTAGGCGCGCGCTTGGTTTTCGAGTGCATTCGGCACCGGTGCGACGACACCCACGGCAAGAATAACACCTTCCGCCTGTTCGTGCCGCGTCAGGTGCTCTGGCAGGTGCGTAATCTGGTGTGTGGGCTCGAAACCCGCCCAAAGCGCTCTCCGGCGTTCCGCCACAGTGGTGTCTCCTTTCCTCAGCAAGGAGCTCTTTTTTGGCCGAAGAGGAAAAAGTGCACTACTACTATCCGCAACATCGCGTTGTATCGGCAATGAAGTCCCTATTGGCGCGGCTTCAGGTGCTTGAACCACCTGGAGAGGAGCAAAGCTGTCCTTTTCTGAACCGTAGATCCGGTATTCCCAAGACGCGAAGTCAGTTATGGACGTCAACTTTCGAGCGGTTGCCTGTGAGTATTCAAGCTGGGTTTGAAGACGCTGCTTGTCCACGTTCCCCCACAAGACGTAATAGGCAAGCTGAGAAGAAGACCAGGCAGTTACAGTTTGTGCAAAATTAATAAATAATGCTAACGATTTACTTGAAGTGTCCGAAACCATACGAATTGCGGACCATCCAGGTAGAGAATACCGTCCTGAGTGCCCTTCTGTTTAAAGTCCGTCGCATATGCAGAAAGTAGGGCTCGCTGAGTCGAACTCTGAGCACTCACGAGACAACTGGGAATTTTCGCATCCTTCGAATCCGCCTAGAATTACATAAAAACCACAAGACAGTCATTAAGATAAGGACGCGAAGGAGTATAAGAGCACCAAAAACGGCTTCGAGTAGGGCGAAATTGCAGACTGGAAGTGGAGTTGTCGGCGTGTAAAGAATAAGATATTGCCACGACGTACAGTAACCGTTGTGAACTCCGTGTTCACGTCTGGGCAGATCCGTGCGGCGACAAGTTGAGCCAACCTTGAAGCGTCCTCACCCTCGAGGTCATCAGGGAGGCTTTCAGTTACTGGCCACGGATTCACATGTCGCAATTTCGGCACCCAGTACATCATGCGTCGATAGTGCGTCATCACATGACTTCTGAAGCCGAAAATCTCGACAATAGCGTCACCCACATCGTCGTCTGGCATCACCTCTAAAACAGGAAAGTGTCAGACCTGTTAATTGAACAAAAGAGAAGACCTGAATAGGCTACGAGGCAGGTAGTTGGGGAAATAACAGAAGTGCCTTAAAACTTTGCTTAACTGAAAACGATTGAAGTTTTACCTACAATTCCGGGGGTGGAAGCTCCACAAGATAGTCAACAGTTATATCAAGGACAGGAATCTCGCAATCTTGCTTAGAGCATTACAAAGCCACACAAATCATAGCTGGGTGCAAAAAAAAATTGAGCCTTAGCATATAAAGTGAATAAATGCGCTAATTTTTAGCAGTGCGACGAATCAAACCGAAAAGCATTTCGATCGTCTAAAGCACTACTACGACAGCTGAATTTAATGGCCAAGCCCAGTATTCAAGAGAGAAGAAGAACAGAAGGTCATTGAGTGATTTTGGTAGAGCGCATATTAACTTACGACTGGCATTGAGTTGCATGAGCAACTTGGAGATTGTGTCCTGTTGTCGTTTGTAGGCACCCATGTCGGCGTGTAAAAAAGACTTGGCTTTGAGACGACCCATTCGAGGCGGCACGGTCAGCAGGGCCTTGTAGGCCTCCAAGTCATCGGCCACTTCGTACTCCTTCATTTGTTTGAGAGCCGCCAGGATAAATTCATTGAAACCACGACGAGCTGTCCCGGAACGGTCTTTGTAAAGTTCGATAGTGTCCTAAGGGCAGCACGAAGGGTAACAGGGTTTAGTAAATTTGAACTACACGATTCAGAATCGGTAGTAAGGGATCGGGGCGAATCGGAGGCATAAAAACGCAAATCCAAGGGCACACACATTGACACGTGAAGTCTGCAGAAAAATCGAAGTTCCATTAGAGCCCATAAATGGTAATTAAGAATGCACAAAGGCAGGTTTCGTAAAGAATTCGAGTGTGGGCAAAAAAGCGGTGGAAAAACACACCATGAACGCAGCTTTCTTCAGGCGCTTGATTTGGGACCGCTTCAGCATCAGGTCATGCTGCGGAACCTTTGACAACTTGTCGTCCACTAATCTCCGTGAGGCCTCCGACCAGCTGAAACACATGAAAGACGGACACGCACTGACGAAGCCACTTTGGAAGTGTGGCCTTCGAACACTAAAAAATCAGCCTCTAAAAGCGTCTGGAACCCACATGTGACATTTTCATGTCATTTACGGTCAACCCATAGTTTTACTAAACTGTTTTTGTTGGAACGCTATTCTCTATTTCTTGTATACATTTATTGTCTAACCCTTGCAGTATATTCTAATTATTATCGTAATATTTACTATTTATGACAACCTGCACAAACGTTTTAAAGTTCTGGATTGTCTTAGTCGTACTTCGATTCCAGAAAGTCTGTCAGTGATACTAACACCGTTAAAGTGACTTCTTGGCCAACTAATTTCAAATGACACAAAAACGCATTCTTAATTTTCACTCAGATCAGGTTTGCGTCGCCTTTGCTTTCAGCAACCGAGCATACTTCCGTTTTAATGCACTTTCAAGAAGACCAAATCTTCACGAAAACTAATCCAACATCCAGAGGTATCTCGAACAACAAATGCACGGTCTTGTATTCTTGTGGTTTATGGCCCGCTCTTTTGTTATTCAAGTCAGCACTGTTAAATATTGACATTCGAACACCACAAACACCTACACACGGCCACGCTTGTGGCACACCATTGCTACTACAAAATATGAATTGGTGCGCTCATTTGCCTTGCTAGAATTTCGGTTTGGGGAACTTAACACACGCCACTGATTTTGCTCCGCCCCCACAGATGATCCGACTTGCACACTCTAATAAAACAAGCCATCTAAACTTTAATGCACCTCATTTTACCAATATTATCTAAAACTGGTTCGAAGAAATGGCGCTTTGGAAACGAATCAGTACCACCACTCCATGCACAAATTTGCAGTTTGTGTGGCAAAAGTACAGAGAGACGAATGGCCTAAATTTTTGGGGGGAAACTGCAGAACAAATTTACGGCTTTGGTTACTCGTCTACCTTGGTTATTAATCTAAAGAATGTTCGATTTCGTTAATTCACCTAAAACCCCCGAGATTTATTCCCCTCCAGCATATCCTGGTGTAGAGCTGAGACGGTAGCAATGTGAGTTGAGATCCTAAAGTTGGCAGTAAATTAGTCGGCGATCAGGTGTAAAGGAAAAAATAACTTACATTAGTTCGGCATGCGTGCTTTTATCCTGTGGTTTCGACGTTGTGCTCGCTTCCTTCTCGGACTTCTTTTTTCCAAACGAGAACAACGTCCGGTGCCCGTAGCCAATCCATTTGTTAAGAACGGCCTCACAAGCCCGTTTATTGCTTCCTGAATACTTCGTTAATGAACAGAACTAAAATGGCCAGAAAATTCTAGTTAATTTAATTCATCATCATTTTCACAAACAATCATCGTTGCACTTTCTCAGACGTGTTCGTGAAGTTCAACTCTAAATTCCGCAAACATTTTAAACTGGATATTCAAGTAAAAGCTTCGCAACTTATAGACTTAGTCCTAAAAAAGCACCAGAAGCACATACCACTTATCGAGCGATTGGTAGCAAATCAAATATGAAAAAAGCAATGAGGTGTCATGGCTTCGGAATAGTCGAATGCATAAGGTACCGAATACTTTCGTTTTAATTAAATGCCTCCTAGTAAATCCGACTTATGCGTCCTTCCGGAGTGAAAAAAAAAATAAATCAAACCAGTCAGAACAAACGATTTTTAGAACAAGTGTTGTTAATAAAAAAAACTCTGGAAAAGATCCAGATACACAAGGTAAGCAGTACGAAATCGGCATAAATAGGGAGAGAAGGGGGTCCAAAGCTCCAATCAGTACTTGATGGATGTCTGAACGTGTTCGCAGTTGTGGCTTCCATCACAAAAGGGTGCGGAGCCAGTCTGTTTACAAGTGCAGAACCAAACCTCGGTTTTTCTGAAAATGAACATAGAAAATAACGTCATAAATAATTGTCCGAAGATTTTAGACTGATTTGCAACACATGAATCCAGACTATGATGGCTTTTGCAAAAGCGAACAAGTAAAACAAATCTGATGGTGAAAAGGCTACTGAATGAAATAGGCGACACTCCTAGAAGGTAAAAGATCAAACAAGCAGTCATGGGGCAGATCCCGCAGACTACAGAGATTTCAGGTGATGAGAAGATCGCCTCAGAATGAACATTGGCATTTGCCTCGGTAAAAAAACCAAATTTCACAATATAATTTTGAGCCAGACTATTAACGATGACTTAGAAGGTATACACGGGGCAGAATAGGCCAGTCAATATATTAATAAAAAGCGCAAAACGTTGTTTCATTTGCAGCAAAACAACGAACACAAACAAAAAAAACAAGCGACCGAAAGCGACACGCAGGTGACAGGTTTCCAGGTTAGACAGGAGCTCGAAAGTACATGCAAACGATAACGAGTGGCAGTGATCCCTTTAGAAAGCAACACGCCTCGCTATGTGCAGTTATTTCTGGCTATAAGCCTCAGGGAAGTATAACGGTGAGCGAGTAAGGGGTACTTCAAATTAGCCAATAAATCAAACTAGGCTTACATCACCTGGCCCAGTCCGAACAAATCGAACGGGAGACTATGCAGCCTATATAGTCTGGACGAATACACTACGTCAAAAAAATGGCCTGAGAACACAATCCGGCAGATGAGGATGTAGCTTTTAGGCGACGGGACCTGTGAAGTGGGAGGAATTGGCTTAGCGATTCTACATTGTCAAACGCAAAGGGGGGAAACGGAGTTTTGTGTTCAAAAATTAAACAAAGCAACTTTGTGGTGGCCTGATCAATTTCTTCATTTGGCTCAAAAACATGATAGGTTGCATTCTTAATTAACTGAAATACGAGCAACGCAAAGTGATAATTGACCTCCATGGGCAAAAAAAAACTAAAATGACCACCCCAAACAATCATAAAATTAGTCCTGCCTCCTGCATCATAGGTTAGAATAATTTAATAGCAGTGAGAGGGGCTTTTGTAATCTAATGACATTAATGATTTTGACTGGCCTTTACGATTCATACGATAAAGAGCAACACCAAACTCACTTCTCGAAAACCACTTTAATTGGCTTGAACATATTCTTTTGATTACGGACGGGCCACTTGTGCACCAGTCTTCCATGGTGTCCGTCACAAAATGGCTGCTCTTTACTTTGACCACACGAACACCACCAATAGATCTTCTTTGGTGCACAAATCATTCTAAAAGGACGCTTGTCGGCTATTTTTGGTCCTGTTGGAGGTGGGAGTTCATCTACATAATAAGCATAGACTTAATTCGTAGTTGCTAATCAATACCAACACACGTCCTTGTTTCTACATGCTATGAGAGCCATTATTATAATAAGAAGAAAATCTAGCCAAATCATTATCTTCACAGTGGCTTCGAGTTATCTTTTGTAAAATTACTTAAAACCATATTGAATTCAGCAAGATTGGTTAAACATTAGGGGAAATTTTTAATGTTAAAATGTATTCAGCAGCAATATCCCATCTGCTGAAAACATCGATGATGACGACAAAAATTCTATACGCTAACTTGGAAACATGCAATACTGCATTTGTGAAAGTCAGTATGATTGAATACGTCCTACAAATTAAATACCACGGAATTTCGGCGTTTCAGGATGGGGTGGGGGACGACGATTGCCTTCTTCATCGAAACGTTCAGAAAATGGAACATGGTACGACCCAGGTGCCAAAAATCGCCCACAGCGAACAGGGATAGTGAGCGACGATACAATTCGCGTCAGCTCAACACTTGCTGTAATCATTTCTAAACGAAGACCAAGGAAATAGACGCAAATTCAAATAGAGATACCATAAAAAGGTTTAACATACCATTATGACAAACTTAAGAGAATATATTTAATCCATATTCTTATACAGCGTTAACAAGTGAATAGATCATTGAACCCCATATAAGTGCTAAAAAGGCTATATCAATTCATACAACTTCACATCTTCTGGGTAATTATTATTACACACAAAGCAGATTGGCTTAAAATCTTTTAAAGACCTTTTACAATACTTTGAGGTTACACTAAGGTAAGTTTTATAAAACAGTAAAAAAACGTTGCTGTGGAAAACAACGTATAATTTTACCTGAACTGCAATTCAACGGAAATAACTGGACCACTGTTATTAATGGACGTGCAAATCGACAGAATTAATAAATAAACCGCAGTGACCACGATCGAAGCACAATACAGGGTGCTGATTCGTTTATGCATAAAATACAATAGACGCGGATATATAATTAATGGTTAAAAGAAGCGATAAAATGGTAAATTATTATACTTGATTGCACAAATTTATTTTGATACTAATACATTAGCACTTGAGGTAGCGTAAAACGAAATATTTTTGTTTTTTCTATATCTTGTTAAATACTTAATTTTCTCACATGACTTAAGCTGGCATATAAAACATACAATTTGTATTTACCTATCCAATAGCTTAGGTTCTAACATATATTTTGGCAATAGAATTAAGGCGTTATACGGCCTTTTTGGTGCTCAGTTTTGCAATAACCACTTCCTGAAGCGTTGATTGCGATTTGATAATGATTTAAAAACTTGATGGAAAATTTCTAAAGTTGAGCTAATGATCATCTTTTTAAATCTAACTGATGATGTGCATGAAAGCGTTAAAATTCCTTTCAATTACTCGCATCCACGAGTGTCAAATTACTATTGTATCGAAATTGCAGACTGTTACGTTTGCCCGTAACAATAGAGAAGACCACTCAACGGTACCAGATAACTTGCCGAAGCTAGAACCGACCTTCCCAGGCTAATACCAGAACAAGACCAGAGCCCCAGTAAAGAGCTTTAATCACGTCAGCCACGCGCAGAGAAGCAATGAAATCGAAAGTGAAAACGAAACTAACTCAAGTCAGGGGTAACCTTGACTTGATAAAAATCGTTACTAAACAAATGTTAATAAAATAATGTAAATAAAATTAGAAACTAATCTTGGGGAATCGTGGATCCCCAACACAGACCTAATCAGAAGTGCATCATTGCGGCTAATACCTTCCTTCATTTGCTCGCAAGTCCTTCCATAACTATGATACAAACCAGAACTATCTAACGTTTAGTTCACCCATAGAGGTGCTTTCAATGACTCAAATGCGTTGAAGCCAAATCCTCTTGTTCGTCATCGCTGCCATTCCGCGCAAATATTGCCAAGTCGCATCCAAGTTAGTCATTCCACCGATGTCCAAGTTAGTCCTGAGGTTGCTTTGACCCGGTTAACAGTCCCAGTCACTTACATATTCCCTTCTCCTCTAAATATGCCGTGGGGAACAACGAGCGAGCACAGCCAGCAAGCGTGAGCGAACATGACTGAACCGATTTACGTACATCCACTTGGCGTAGTTATGTGCCTTCAGTGACCGACATTATTCGATCCTACATAAACAGAGGGTCTAGTATCTTGTCCACTCTCGCTACTACAGTTACCAAACCTTTCTAACTGCGTTATCTACGTATTATCTTTTTTCAGTGTTTCGCGTTATATCTGGACGCAAAGTGCTCTAGGACCTCGTGGGAAAACAAAGCAAATCAACAGCGTTAGTGTACAAGGTAAAATGATAATATTTGTACAAATGTGATGAACACACACACATGTAAACACATTCAATACACCCTATCGTGATGCATACTATCCTCCGGCATCAGGGGCCGCCGCGGCTGCCCAACAGGTCCACGTGCTCCACCAGGGTGGTGCGGATAGGGACCCGGGCGCTGATGAGGTTGGTGGTGATGACTATGATAGTGGTGGTGCACCTGAGGCTGATGCATCTGGGGTTGGGGTGCGCCACGCGAATGACGTGAAGAAGTAGACAAGAACTCGAGATAAGTGGACCCTTCTCGAGAAAATATTCTCAAATCGCCAGGTGGAGGGTCCTCGTAGAAATAATCATGGGAAAGTGCCTCGTCGGCAGTCAAGCGCTTGGCGGGGTCGAGAACGAGCAGTTTATCAATTAAGTCAATAGCTGAATGAGAAGAGACTTTGTCTTTTAGCCGCTCTCGAACGTGGCGCTTGATGTCCTGTGGTAGGCGTGCTTCACAGTAGGCTTCAAGACGATCAACGCCCGGCCATACTTCAGGTGTTATTGAGCCGCACAGGTTGATGATGAGCTTAAGTTGAGTCATTTCATTATCACCCTGACAAAAATAGTATTAAAAACTTAAAATGCAGTAGTAATTCGTTATGTGGTCAACAGCCAAATACCACATTCGAAAACGTGAATGATGTCCTGAAATAACGGAGAGTTCGACTAAAAGTAACCTCTTGAAGGAATTGATTTGAACAATGTAACTAGGGGGTAGCAAATTTGGTGGATCAACTAGTAGTTTTGACCAGTAAACCGAAGTAGCATTGTGTTGGAGCAAATTCACCATGATGAATATTGGTCAAGACCGTCTTAAATGGAGATTATTGGTGAGACCTGTGGCGCAAAAATATCAACTATCACGGAAAAAGCAGCTTTTTTAATCGTAACTGTCCACCGGGGCCTAAGTTGACGACATGCGTGATTACGACATACACGATCATAATCTATAGAGGTCCTGCCAAACAATCCGTAAGAACAACTAGCCACATATTAAAAACAATGCGTTATTCAAGTATTTGGGGGTCTTAAAGTTCACAATTACCAATCGTGTTTACAACGATTCCTAGTTAATTTAGGCAAAAATTATTTACATGATACGCACCTGCATTATGGGATATTTGGTCCATAACTCGGCCATTATGCAGCCTGCCCCCCACATATCCACGGCTTTTCCATAGTGCCGATCATTGAGGAGAATCTCTGGAGGTCGGTACCACAGAGTGACCACACGACCGGTGTACCGGGCAGGACGGTCTGCTCGAAGACAAGCAACGGTCGTTCGAGCTAAACCGAAGTCCGCAATCTTTAAAACTCCATTCTTGTTTATCAGAATGTTCGCAGCCTTTAGATCACGGTGAAGAACATTGTTCCTATGGCAGTTGAATTCATTTGAAACAATAAAAAAATAAATTGAGTGCTTGATAAATGCATTTTATTGACTACTATCCTTGTTAGGTGAAATGAGCGACATTTCGATTATAAGTTTCCAAGTATACAGCTGATTAACACAAACGAATAGAAAATACTTCGTATTGCAACCACTCATTGAGATCACTGATTTCTTAAAGAATAAAAAAATAATCACCAAGGATTTGGAGGATAATGAGACGATATATGCTAGAGCTATATTAAAAATTAATTTTCCTGAGTTCAGTCAAAAATAATGGGCAAATTTATCTTGAGAAAATGCTTTTCTACCGAGACGGGCAAGAGGGTTAAAGGGTGGAATACAGAACAATTCACTCACTTGTGCAGGTAGAAAATTCCAGTCAAAAGTTGAATCATAATCGCCTTTTTGACTGCGTTGGAAAAATCAACTTTTTGACTAAGGCCAGCAAGATCATGATCGCAGAATTCGAAGACAAGGAAAAATTGGGGTCGAAAATTAGAACGCTCGTTCGCTAAACGAAACCTTCAGACAAATTTCAGCGTACGTGTGCTGTGACAGACTTCCTTCAGACAAACAATGTTTTCATGCTGCAAAGATTGCAGTATACGTATTTCACGGATGGCTGTGATAGGAAACTGAAGTACTCAGTTTACTGTGTCTGAAAAAGATATACCCCTTCCTTTTCCTGTTCCATACGAATTCGTTTAAGGGCATAATGCTGTTTGGTGGTTCGGTGCCTAACTTTGAATACTTCACCAAATGTCCCCTGGCCTATTTTCTGCAGGCGTTCGTATTGATCAACAGATGATGAACGCGAAAGACAACTTAAACTTTGCTCTACATTCAAAAAGAATCCGCTATAATCAGCCTCTAGGTCCTCCTGCATGCTTGTTGCAAGTGCTGGCTCTGCGAACATAATGAAAGCCCTGACACACCAACAGAACAGAACGATGTAAATCCCCACGAAGCCAGGTGCACCGCCAGAACTTAAAGTGTTTTAAACAAAATTTCCCTTTCAAACAACAATAAAATCAAGGAATTAGAAAAATCTTTGAATGTCTTCAAGAAACTAAATGTATACTTTGTTTTAAAAAGTGTAGGTAAATTGCACACGCAACTGCTCTTTCAGGGGCAAATAATATAACTAACACTGTTCTCAAAGCTAAAAGACAAGAGGGATCGTATTTTTTCAACAAAGTTTGCGTAGTGCAAGTGGCTATTAAATATAAATTTATACTTTCTTCTCTGGTAAGTAGTCATAAGAACCTTCCGCTTTTACACTTCAGTTTCATATATATTTACACCTGAATTAATTCATTACTTTTGCACAAACCAAACATAATCTTGTGTAGGATTCAAAACACCAATTTTTAAAAAAATGTTTACAAAAATATTGACATTTATGACGTTTTTATTGATGGAATTTATTATATTCTAAAATATAGATTATCACAACATCCGCAAACATCTCACTATTTCTTGAATTTAGTCCTCGTTGTCCATTCGAATGAAGATCAGTTAATATTGAAATGTGGAATTTCCCACATATATGCCTGAGCTTAGGCCAAAATAGGTTAAAGGGAATTAAAGGTGAAGCTAAAGTATTTTAGATTCATCTTTACATAAGTTTATTTCCTAAATTACGACCAAATAGATTGTTAAAAACATTTAACGGAATCTCAAGATTTATATATAACTTCATTAATTGCTTTCAACAATATAACTTAATTTAATGGACCACATTCGCTATACATGTGCACTCCCTATATAGCATAAGTCAAGTTAGATGTAGCATTTGGTGCTTATTGATATTGTTCGACTTAATGAAGATCTAGAAAGGGACTATGTGTTTGGTTCTTGTGGAAATTTAACCCTCTTCCCTTTTCGCAATTTAAGAAAATAGATTTTTTGGTATTAAACACTATTGTGCATCCCTCAATTATGCTTAATTCCAAGAGCTATCCTTTGCGAGAATGTGACCCAAGTTCTTGGTCTCAAGACCACAAAAATAGTTCTCTTGAACGAAATTCTTAACTTAAGATGAAATGCTGTTTTGTTGTTGTATTTTGGCAACTTGCTCTGCGGTTTTTTTATGGCCACTGAATGAACTACGCGTTCTTTTCATTTTCACTATTATTAGTGTCGACAAATTAATATTTACGGATTTTTGGCAAACTTATTTAAGATAAAAAACAGAGAGCAAACGCACTTAATCCTGTAAATTATGTCCATCGTTTTCAGTGACCTTGCGCCATCTCTCAGGTAACATACGAATGCCTTCTAAAAAGAAACTTGCATTTTTCGAAGCAATAAATTCATTGACAAAGTTACGCACATCGTCTTCAGCGTTTTGAACTGTTTATCCACTAAGGCGGGATGCACTGACCGAGATAAAAGAAGTCGAATGAGGCCAAATCTGGTGAATGTACCGCGTGTGGTAGAACTTCCCATCTCAAGTTCAAGAGGGTCTACTGAGTCGCATAAGCAACCTGAGGTCGAGGGTTATCAAGCAGCAGAATGACTAGCCTGCTTCCTTGCTCAGTAAATGACCTTGTCTGGTCATGTTCCTTCGCTCAGTTTGTTTAATTGTCGGCTGTAGCGTTCCACGGTCACCGTCTGACCAGTTTCCAGGCGTTTGTAGTAAAGTACACCCTTATTGTCCCACCAGATACACAGGAGGACCTTCTTCGGCGTCGATGTACTGGGTTGTCGGAGATTTAGTCACGACTTTTTACGTTTTGGATTCCCATAGAAAGTGTACTTTTAATCACCAGTCACAATTTTCCACAGGAAGTCGTTTTTATTGCCGGTGGGCAAGTAGTCAAATGCCTGTGTTCAAATCTTGACCTAGGTTGTGTTCGGTCAACACTTGTGGCACCCAAATTCCGAGTTATTGAGTATTCCCATTTGGTGCAAGCGCTTAGAAATGGGTGTTTGGGTGACTTCTAATTGAACTGTAAGGTTTTGCTGCGTTTTCGTTGAGTCTTCATTCAGTAGAGGTTGTAATTGCGCATCTTCAAACTTTTGAGGCTGCTGTCCGGTGCGCGGTTGGTCACTAAGTGCGGAATCACCACTTCTGAAACGTTTTTAACAATAATTACACGTTTGATAAGACACAACGATGGCACCAAGGACACCACAAATGGTTTCGCGTGCTTTAGAATCATTTTTTCCTTCAAGGGATTTTCGTGTAAAATTCAGCGTCATCGAATGCGCTGTTTATCAGTTGCCATCGTAAACTCTGCTATTCTGAGAGGTTATTCAACTCACGCAGACTTGTGGTGTGGTGTGCTGAAACCTTGCGTGTGATCCTTTCAAAAACACGAAAGACCGCGAAAATATTTTCATTTTAAATATAATTTTAAGCTTGCTGAATAAATCCGTACAAATTAAGTCATGCATCTAACACTTTTAAAGTGTTGTTCCTATGCGTGACGAAAATGTGCTTTACTGGAAGGCATCACGTCGCATTTTAGCTTTATATCTTTCCCAGTTAACTCAGACTGTATTTGTCGATGTCAAAAGATGCTGCAGCAGTTATATAATAATAATAAATATTATTATGACGCTAAAATTATTAGTCATGATAAGGTAGTTTTTGAAAGCGAAAAAGCTAAGATGATATGCTCAGCAGCAGGCAACTCCCAAACAAGGTGGAGGTTCCGACCCAATCAAGTCTGTGCGTCAGCTCCTGCCATCCATTACTATTTCAGAAATGTTTTAGGGTAGGCATTTCAGGCTGCTGGTTGACATGTTTTAAAATCCACCGCTTCTATGCTCACTTGTGCTACGCGGAGATCTTGGTTAGGTTGTTATCGTCGTACATGGGTTAAAATGACTAATTTTTGATTGTGGACTTCGAATACAATAAGTCTTCAGTCCGTCGTCGTAAATATCCGCTACTCAACATATTTGTTGGTTTTGCTTTTTTGCCTGGTAACTCATCGATTCTTAGGTATTATCTCTGCTGAGGAATGTACTCAAAATAATGCTTTGAATTTACATCCTTCATGTTCTGCATTCATTGTTTCTATATTTTACATAGTTTACAGTACTTTCTCTGTTAACTTTTGTTATGAGTCGAGATTAGCAAAGTAAAACAAAAATCATGACGCGTACGCATCCACTGTAGTTGTCATGGAGCATCAAATGATTAATAGGACTGCTACCAGGGAGTGGATACACAATGAAAGTTGGCAGGGCATTTTGCCAATGCTGGTCTACAATAATGCTGACAGACCTATCCCACGTATCTTGTTGGGTTTCAGCACGTGCATCTCGCGTAGTTTCTCGAATGTCCACGTCGGATGCAAATGAGTTGACACGACTGTGCCGGAAATACCGTATTCCTGTGCCTTGTCAAGACCTCTTCTCAAAATGGGCCATCGTCCGCACAACGGGCATCCAATCAAGCGGTCAGGATAGCATCCATGTACCCTCCACTAACCCCAATGTCACCACTCAATGTAAGCTGTCTTATCCCTTCTTGCATTTATTAAAGATGCTCCATGCGGCAGAAACTGCACTTTATCTCTTTTCAATCGCAATTTCCGGATTGGCTAGTATGGTGTTTACTGCTCGAGTTGAGGATGACCGCATCTTCATGTCTGTGGGCGTTAAGCATTTGCTTACCCCCAGGTCTACAGTTGGTTAAGGCAATGCTAGGCATGCTTGGCCGGGATTGGTTCAGTTCCTGGTGCTGATAAGATCGGTCTCAATTTGCGGTCCCAATGTTTGGCTAGGTCCAATTACACGCAAATTCATTTTAAAATCTAACACATTGATTAAACCGATGAATGGTGTTCTACAAACTCATTTGGCAACAACCTGAAAATTAGTACTCGCTAAATAAGTAGTGTATTGTTTGAAATGCACGTTTGAAAAGCGTAACTTCATGATTTTTAAAACTGTTTCTTTAGGGGTCACCGTTAACGAAGAGCAACTATTCGCCAAAAATTACCGTGGAACTTACCTTGGAGTATATAAGCACTTTGTAGATCAAAGAAGTGGTCACGTATGTCATTAACTTGCTTCGGCCACGGCAGGATTGGACGGAATAGGTGTATTTGGAAACCCGGGTAACGTGGTGAAATCTTATCCCACTCCCTGGGCTAGGTGACAATCGGTTTGCTCTTGTACACAGGCTTTTCATAACCCGGGACACACTTTCAGTTTTGATGAGGTTGGTAAGATTTCATGGTCCGCTTGTCATTCTAAGGCTCTTTGGAGTCATTTAAGCTTTTCTACTTATGTTCATTGACCTTTGGACAAACCACACTTGGGGATGACGGCTTTGTTTGGCGCTTATCTATAAGTTCGGTTGCTTTTTGTAAGCAAACACACAGCCCTTATCGAGTTCGCTATGACGAGACCTGCATATTGGTCCACCACTGTACTAGGTGGTCGCCCAAACGATTAAGCCCCGTAAATGAGTCTGCATGCATACCTTCTTAACAAACGCCTTGGAACACTTTCATCTATTATGAACCGTCTGGAGTAGGTTTTTGTTTCCAAATACAACCCCGTCGATGAATTAAATTTTCCCTTAGTTTGATACGCAAAAGCGTTGTACGAATGCTAACCTGTAACAATGCTAGTTGGTTTTATTTACAGATATGAAAAAAAAGGATTCCTGCTGCTCGAAACCTGGTGTTGCGCCGCGATAAAATAACACGAGGTACTCTTGAAATAGATGAGGCGGGAGAGAGTGACAAAAAATTCATTTTGGGTGCACTTGTAGTGGCTGGTTGGCTACATGAGTTGGGTGGATAGCGGGGGGGGTATGCGGGAGAAGATGGTCCCGCTGCGAAATGTGAGAAAGTGTCAGTACGATTCACTTCACTGGTTTTTTAATGCCCCCTGTTATTGCTGTCAGCGTAAATTGCCTTGTGGCCTTGAATTCAGCGATATTGCAGCGGATCGACCGAACTCTATATGTATTCACGAAGTCTTGACGCCTCGAACCCTAACTGGAAACAGTGCACACGGAAGTACGAAGACCGATAATTCGAATATTGCTCCTTGTTCTGATGGAGATCAGAGTCGTGCTGTTTTGAAAGACAAAAACCGAAAAGAAAAGTGTACTAAATGTGGTAACTCTGAACGTCATTAATTAGATGAAGCAATTAGGTCGTATTCGGAGCTATCAAAGACATCGTGCAAGCAAATTTCTCCAAATGTTGTCTGTATTACAACTCCGTCCCGAAAATGCACGAGTGGGAAGCGCAACCCACACCAATAGTGGGGCAAATGTTTTTTACTTGTTTGAGATGGGACTCCCAGATTGTCGGACCGGACTTTAGTTTGGTTCTACGGCAGGCCCAGGGAGAGCTAAGCGCCCTTTTGTAATTGCCCTCTCTCTCTCTCTCACAGTGGCCGCATGTAGTGATCCCAACTTCCTGCAACTTTTAATTTTGGGCGGGGGTGGCCAGTTGCTGACCTCTATTGATGCCCTCCGTGTCTCCGCGACCGGTCGACTTCTGGAAGAAAATGGGGTCTTTTCAACTGATAATTTGATGGACCTACACTACTCGGAGCGCCCCCACATCGCCCTAGTCGCTCCTTCGCACAAAAGGACACTGAAGTTTCTCCAGGGCCTGGCGGCTTTGGGGCGAGTGCCGCTGCTGCGTGGAACATGGCTACTTGACGCCTGTCTTCTGGCTGCGGGTATGGAACCCATCATGCCCTTAGACCAGTCCTCACTAACGTCCACCAAAAAGCCCGCCGACTTGCCCTACGAACTGCTAAGGAGGTCGCCTCGAGTCGTCTACGAACTTTCGAGAGGGGTAGACAGGATAACCGATCAGCTGGTGGTTGCGTAAGTGCCACATGAGGCCACGGCATACATTTTACATTTTTGCCTATTTGAGACTTGACGTCGTCGTTAAATACGCAATCGTGATGAAACTGAATGCAAACACCCTTGGGGAATTATTTCTTATGACCCAAGGATGTATTTTGATTCAGTTGCTTTCGGCTGAAACCAATTTGACAACCATTGTGAGCCATCGAGGTATTTATCACGCGGACAAGATAAGCAGCTTGTAGGCGCACATATAAGATTACTTCAGGCCCTATTCGAGCACATCTATCTATTTCCAGATTTCCTTGAGGACTTTCTATGGCTTTAGTTAATAATCTGCATTTTGAATTTTGGGAACCAAAAAACCGTATCAGGATCTCTCAGCCACTTTTGAACTTGACACAATTATTGCAGCAAGAAAACGGCGTTGAGTATTTCTAAAAGCATAAAGATCTCCCAACCGTCCTAGTAGCTGGTGAGACATGCCAAAAGTGAGCATTTTAGCTGTTCGGTGATATAAATTTTTAAGTATGGAATTAGTACGAATCAAGCAAGAGCACAAAGGTGGGCTAACCTTAGCGTGAACTAACTGATGATATTGCACACACCGCCATTGTGTTGGAGGGTGTCATTCCCAATTTTGCAGTGTCACGCTCTCTAGTGTTAAATTGGTTCGAAAAGAGGTCCCCTAATCAGACATTAGTTGTCATTTCATCTGTGGCCAACGCATCGGCTATCACATTTGGCCCATAGAACCTTCTGAATAGTTTTTCAGCTATTAAATCCAACCCACCTAACTCTAATCACAAAAATACGGTAAAATGTAAATTTTAGCACTGAAGTTCCCGACTTATATGCCGAATTGCCTGGCCGTCCTCATCTGCAGACGCTTTTATCCTTGGGTGGCTACGCATCAGCAAGCTTAATTGCTATAATAACAGACGATCCTCGTGGCTTCGGTGAGGGATGGTCTTCAATTTTGCGACTCGCTGTATGTACGTATGAGAATGTCCCGGATGGTGCCATTATCATCACCGCGCCACCAACTGTCTTGTCTTCGACGGAGGCTATGGACTGGCTCACTGCCTGGAAGACAAGTTGTTCAATCAACGGGGAGCCCATGTCGTCGGGTCCTCAGCAGATTGTTCTTGTTGACCAGGAAAGAGTGGGTTATTACTCTTTATGCAAATATATTCTGTAGCTGTGGAAATACTTAATACATACATTCATGCATGAATACCTTGATAGAAACGCCAGCGCACCTTATCGATGATAAGCCTAAATCTCAGACTTGAACAGATATTTTGCCATCAAAACCTCCGAACTAGGTTAAATAGTGCATACAACGGCGGATTCTGCGAACCCTGCTCCCATAATTGATATCCCGCATTTCAGGTCCCAGCCTTCATGCTTTCAAGGATCGAAACTCTGGGTTTCACGGTTGTAAACAAAGAATACCTGATTCAGAGCCTGATTAATGGAAGAATGGTAGACCTCAAGTATGCAACAGCATGGACGTCTTGAACCACTCCCAGCGCCTCCTAACAATGCTACTTCTCCGGTGTTTTAAACCCTTCTATACACTAGCAACTCGCCTTCTTTTAAATATCCCACTACTATCGTGAAGTTTTTATGCAATAAATTCTCTCAACGGCATGCCTTTACATTTTTGCAATCGTCCATGACAATTGTATTAAGCGCTTTTTTATCAAGGGGACAAACCGAATTGAATATCAAGTGGGTTAGCGGTCTAAACAGTTGTGTACTTGGAATGATCACTGAAGTGATGGCACCGACACGGATAGTCGGTCTTTCATACGCTTCACAAAACGTGTACTAACGCAGGCAGAGGATGACCGGGTTGTTCTTGGGAAATTGGCGAGAATTTCATGCAAATAGCGTGCTGTCAATTACATCGGCGGAGACCCATCAACAAAAGCTTACTCAACCAAGTTATTCTAAAGACTGTAGTCATCTATGGACCTTCTTGCCCTTAATTGATTTCAACATACGAACAGTGAATCGCATCTCCCCGCCTTATTGTCCTTTCAGCATCTCTTTCGGTCTCAGGTACTGCAGACCCCACTTGAAAATATGAACGAAACATAGCTCCCTCCTCTCCTTACTTGCATATATTTGATTCAAGATCCCATCGACTTACTTACATTGTCTTTCATTGGAAAATTTAGCAGTGTGTTACGTAGGTACACCTAACTACGTCAACGGAATGCAGTTTTATTATTATTGTTGATCAAGTTTCTGATTACTGGAATTAACACGGCACAGCTGAAACTAATCGTATAGGCGTTTCGATTGATGCGGTCCAGTAAGCTGTCGAGTACTCACCGTTTCACGTCTTAGTATTCGCTTGGGTGCATCTAATTATCGTCCCTAGACCCCAATAAAACGGATGCCTTGGCGTGGCTTCAAGATCTCAACAGCCCCACTCCACGAACAAAAAATTACGACGAATGCTGTGCCGAGTGAAAATTATCCACACGACTGGCGACCTCATTCACTATAAGAGGTTGAGCTACACCATGTTTTAGTGAATTCCAGCGATTTGTGTCTTCGGATATAGTGGTTACCAGAGTGAGCCAATCAACTATTGCCTGCTTTATTACCCTCACCTTAATACCTTCTTTGAAGCTGCTCAGATAAAGAGACGCCGAGATGTAACCACGATGCGAACCGTACATGGATAGACAGGACGGCTGGGCATCCTCACCAAAAAAATTCGGCGAGACCTCGGTGAGTTTTGCTTGGCTTACGGCACAGAAAAGTTGAGTCGCTAGCTTTTTGTAGCATAGCTGAAAGCTGTAACGAATCAAGGTATTTTGCGAACAGAAGATTCCTGCAGTCATTTGAACACAAGGGCCTCATAGGTATTAGTGACAGCGCGAATTGGTGGTGTACTTTTTATTTCTGAGTGAAATATAAACCGCGTGGCAACACAACGAGGCAAGGAAGTAACAGCCAATTACAAGTAATGGGGGCCTAGATTATCACAACCATCACCAATTTAAATGTAGTAGTTCTTTTACTGTTCTTGTTTTAGGTTCACTTGGGATTCACTACCAGCTGATCCCACAGCTGGGGCCGGCGTAATAGGCGTATGATGAAAATAGAGAACCTAGGGAGGGAAAGTGTAAATAACCAAAAAAGCTACGATGTTAAAAGACAGCCCTAACATTGCTCGTTATCTAAAGACTACAGTTTTGGCTTTAAAATCATTTGCAAACCGATAATCTTCATAACTTAGATACAAATATACCCCAATTTAGAGAGTACAGAAATAAAAACTACATGTGACGCAGTTATTTTATGAATTCCTTCAAGCTATCCACCGTAATTTAGCTGCAGTGAGAAAACATAAAACAACGGCTTATTGAGAGAAATGACGAGGAATCAAAGGCAGACGATTGTGGCGATTATACACTTATACACTTATCATTGAATAAACTTATAATAATAACAAGGAAAATTTAATACGAATAAGGCTGAAAATAAAAGCCACGATATGAGGCAGAACCCGTCATTGGTAGGTCCTTAATATTTTAATGTTTAGATAAGCTGTGTGACATGTAGCTGTGGTTGTTGCACTCTCCATTAAATTTCTAGAGCAATGACGCAAAATTATAAGCGAATTAACTTACTGAGATTGATACAATCATTGAAACATGGGCAACGATTATAAGGGCGAAGAGTCCAACGATAAGCTGTTGCGAAGAGATCAAAAACATACAAAACGTGATGAAACGATTATATGAATTGATCGACTTAAGACTAACGTCTAGCACTATTTAGGCCTACGCGCTCTTATTTTCAGGACAAAATAACGAAAGAGAGAAGTGTAGACAACAGTTAAGAATCAAGGTTGCTAATTTGAAAAAAATGCATTATTTTCCTGAACGTGTTCTAAAACACAAGATTTCAAATCGAAGTTGGTGTAAACAATAAAAGGGGCAGAATCTTTACATTAACGACAGTTGGTAGCGTACCCTCTTCCTTTTCTGCTTGAAAGTAGACCATGTAGCAGAGCAAAGTACACTGAGAGAGATCAGAGAGGCTATCCCAAGCAGTGTCCACTGCACAAAGGAGATGGGAATAATCAGTAGAATCTAAAACATGAAGTGCTCAAATTTTACTAGCGCCTAACACGTTGATGGCAGCCTGAGATGGTCACAACTTTAAATAATATTACAGATATGCTTAGAACAGGGTACCTAATAATCATTTAACCAAAAGTTGCATGACAAGTACAAAAAGTACAAGATAAAATCCCGAAACAGTGGCTTTTTGTGCTAAATTGGTTTATATTTTGCATTTTTATAACAATACTTACAACTGCCGGAATGTAGATTGCCAAAGAATACCCGTAAATAGCAAGTAGTTCACTTAAAATGGAACCAAACTTAGGCATTGGTTCTTCAACGACTGAGTTAAAATCTGAGGAAGAGTTCCGCCCCCTTATCCACACAATGAAAGTTATGATAACAGGAAGGAGAACCCAGTAAAAGAAGAGTATTGCGGCCGAAACAGTAACTAAAAAAGTAATAAAAAGTGGAATCAACGATAAAACGGAACAATCACAATGATTGCAATCAAGCAAGTAAATAGTCGAAAATTTATCGGCGAATATGATCTTAACTGAACAAAGAAAATTATGTAAACAAAACTTCAAAGCAATGAAGATTTGAATAAGATTTCACTTCAGTGGTGCTCCTATTAAAAACTCCAGTCACAGTTATGAAAAATACATTTGAGTTAAGCGAATATAACAATGTATAAGCCCTTACCGATTTGAAACAACAAGCAACATGCTGTGGCTTTTGGGAAGCATATGTAGAATCAATTCACACAAAACACAACTAACAAATAACACATGAAAAATACTCACCACGGCCAAAATTAAAAGCTGATAATGAAGACAGATCCTTCGAGATTATATATTCATATATACTTCCTGAAATTGCAACTGAAAAAATCAGGGTTGCTGTAATCCAAAATGGTCCATAGATATCAGGCATTGGGCGCAAGGACGCAGTCAAGGAATACTTCTTTGAAAAGGGGATAAGCCCACACAGAAGACGCTGAATGACCTAAAGCACATAAATTGTTAGGGCTTTGCTATGAAGTATATTACTATTAATAATTTTTGTGTGCTTGATTAATGGCAATGGAAGCGTGCACACAATACACAAATGCCAGTACATGTACCTGGTGTGTATCAACATCGAAGTAATCCCGGTAGAAATCAAGACTAAAGGCCGAAGGGGAACTCGGTCCAACCTTAACGTTGTAAAAATTTGCAACTACTTAAAATACTTGAGGTCCTTTCGCAGCGCTCCCAAAGGGATCTTGTGCATCGGTAGATGGCTCCGTCGGAACCGGCACATAACCACTACCTGACATCACAAAACACACACGTAATCAAAAAAATTTGAGAAGTATGTAAAGATAGCGATTCGATAAAACACATAAATACTGTTATTAAAATAATTGAGGTCAAACAAAAATAAAAACCTAGTAGCAACCAAATAACAGTAAATAAAATTATATTGTTTTTATTAAAACACATTATTGAATGACATCATTAAAAAAAAATAACAGACACCAAATTTCCGACTCAAAAACTGCATGCTAAATAAGACTTTGGCCCAGTAACTCGAAGTTGCTACTGGCAAAATTCCAGAAGGCAGAAGATGCCAGAAGCAACCGTGAACACATCTAGCTTAATCACGTTGCGTTATTCACATAGTTTACAGGACGATCATGAGAACAATAAGGTCATCCTCTGCCTGCGTTAGTACACGTTCTGTGAAGCGTATGAAAGACCGAATATCCATGTTGGTGCCTTCACTTGAGTGTTCATCCCACGTACACAACTGTATAGACCGCTAACCCATTTGATATTCAATTCGGTTTATCCCCTTGATTAAAAAAGCGTTTAATACAATTGTCATGGACGATTGCAAAAATATAAAGGCATGCCGTTGGGTGAATTTTTGACCTAAAAATTAATAATAATGCTAAACTTTTACCATTATGCACTTTGCTGGATAAAATATTTGGCACTAATTCTCTTGTAGCAGTTGATCTTTGGTTACTGAAAGAAACACTTTAAGGCAACGACTATTATTTTTTAATGTATGCTCCTCATGTCTGATTGGTGGAGCTAGTTTATTATTGCCAGCGCGCCGTTTACTAGTGTGGCCTTAGTTTTGCTAGCACGGTTTCTGTCTGCGCTTCTATTTCTGTCTTTGTGCTCTTTAAATGGAAGTCCAAGTTGAATACGATTATACGGCGGAAGAAAGAGATGAACTTACTTTGAAACAGGGCGATATTGTCACTAATGTTTCACAGTTTGAGGAGGGCTGGTACATCGGAACTTTCAATGGGAAAGAAGGCGTATTTCCTGATAACTTTGTCCGAGTAATGTCAATAATCGTTGTCAGTTTTATAAATGCTGTTTAGATCATTAAGCCTGCGCCAGGGAAAAGTAACAGCGTACGTGAATTCGTTTGTTATCTTTTAAGCCCACAATCTCCCAAAATTGCAGATAATTTCGCTGTAAATGCTTCTTAACCTTCTGTTATGTTATCGTTTGAGCACTTTTGATAGCAGATCAGTTTTTTACGAAGAGCATTGCTTATCTACTTTGTTGGTAATGCTAAATTGGCAAAAATAATAGGGTTTCCAATTATATTTTGTTTTAGTATGTTTTCTGATATTGTGAAGTTCTCGTTTACACAGTAAATCACAAAACCTGGAAGCGTTTACGTGTGCAGCTGCTTGTTATACGTTTTATTGAGCAAAAATAGCGCAAAGTTTATGTTGGAATTGCCGTAAAGTACATTCCTACCCGCGACCTTGATTTTCGTCCTCTGAACGAACGTTTTATAGAAATCAAATCCTAAGAAATCAGTGGTGCTTCTAAGCTGCACTACTACAATGACATAAACGCACTAGTTCTAGGCTTCATGAAAATCGATTTCATGTCCCCAAGGTTAAGTACGTTGTAATGACACACGCATTCACTCGTTGCGGCGGGCGTTCTTCCGTTGCTGGCGCCATTCTCTCTTCCGGAAAAACTAGAACTTGTTATTAAAAAATTCTCCGAGGTATATGGTAAGGGCTCTGGTCGCGTAACTTTTATAAACGATTTCAACGGTACTTTGCAATAGGAAGGCCTAAGGCTTCATATTCCAAACTGTGCTTATCACAGCAATATGTTGAATTCTAGTTATCGAGTTTCCGTGATAACGCCAGTTAGGATTTGCCTTGGTAAAACGCACAAGCCCTTTCAAATTGGCAGACATTGAATAGTGGAAGTCTCTTGTAATACGATACTTCCAGTTTCACTTGAATGGCAACAAAGCCCATTTGTGTGGTTTAGCCTTTAAGGTTGTGTGCTGCTGCAGTTCACCCAGATCGTAGAATTTATGAACCAACGTCATTTAGTAGAGCATGCACGTTATTGCTAGTGGTGAGTTGTCTGAGCGAGAATTTTTTATATCATGTCCTGGCTGTGAATTAAGATATTAAACGCATTTGTGGTTCTATCCATTGGTTTTAGATCTGGTTTATTGAAACCACTTAGTAGTGTGCAGTTTGGTGTATAATTTATCCCTACCCATTCATTGCGTTATTGGTTAGTCTTTGGATTTGCTCAGATTTGGCTCATTTCTGTCTAAATGATCATCCTTTTTTTAGACAAAAGTGGCTAGCCAGCAGGAATGCCAAACTGGTCGTGCGTCTAGCAGACAGGTTATCAGTTCTTCCTCTCTCAACGTTGGTGATGACGGTGGGGAGAAAGTAAGTAATGCAGTCTTATGTCTTACACTGCAAAGTATAAAAAATGCACATAACTTTCGTAGCACAGTTAAGTCTTAGAAAGACCCCTTATTAACGCAGTTTTACAGCCAAATAGTTCTCGCGATCCCGTGGCTTAAATTCTGCACATCTCTTCTTCATTGGCTGTTGTCTTTCACCACGCTAAACTGAGCTTGTTCCACATCTATTTGACAACCCGGCCACCTAATGATGCGGGTCGGAGCACCATTAACGTAACCAGTCCGATTTTGCTGGGGTCAACTGTTTAGTCGTTTTTTGCTGAACAGTTATTCCGCCTAATGCGACTATAAGAAAATAAACATGTGTGGTGGCAATTGAAGTCAGTCAACTCTTAAAATTGTTAAAAATGGGGATCACTAGCTGACGCCTTTTGATTTTATCACCTAAAGGTGTCATTTTAATGATGGTTGGTCTCGGTGTCGCGGAACATTTCTTCGTCATTAAAGTAGGTTCTTCTCCAGAAGCACAGTAAGCGGTCTGCAAAGCCATTGGTAGACATTAGATCACTTTAAGGATGTCGTGGATGTGTGGATTTTATTGACGATTCCTGATTGAGTTGGAGAAATTTTCGCATTGTGAGATTATTGATCGCGGAAATTGTGGTAAGTGTTTAGTTTGGATGGCGAGAGCCGATGCACCAGGAGAAGTTGCAGTCTGGACTGAATTGAAACCACCAATTTATTTGCGGGCCTTCTGTTGCTCGCCACATCGGCACCTAGCTCCTTTAATATCAAACACTTTTTTTTAATAATAATAATAATGTTATTATTAAGTGTCGCAAAATATTTTAGCCAAAAAGGCTTTTAACATTTACAAATTCATTCTCAATAATCGGCGAAATATGGAAGTCATAATACCACTTTTTTAGTGTTCCGTCTTTTTTTCAATCGACTAATTCTCTGTTATAAATCAAGTTCATTTCTCGGTCATAGACTTATACTTTGTGGAATAACTTGTTGCGTTTTGTTTCCACTTCTGTTACCTTAGTATTACCTAGCTGTGAAGTCTTAGGTTATCTGATGTCTTTATTGCAAACTCAGTTCAAACACCAAAATGTGTGGCTGTCATGTTTGTTTAATATTGAATAGTATACAATAATTTTTTAGGACATCTTTAACGTGCGAAATTAGCTACAGTGGTTGCGTAGTTGCCATCGTAATCAATGTCTCTTGCTTAATCGGCGGATATTTTTAGTAAACTAACTAATCATATCAGTTATTGCGTTTTATTTTGTTTAATAAACTGCAAGTAGTACATATTGCAATAAGTCCAATACAACGCTGCTTGGTCTCTTAGCCTTAGTGGTCGTGTTTGCACTTATTACTTGAATGTACAGTTACAGCACTTAATAATTTGAAATTCCCCACTGCTGTACGCATAATTGATTGGTACTGCTATGGAATTAATTTGAAACAATGTTTAACTGCCTTTAACTTGCCTATTTTTCAGATTGCTGTTCAGTCCAAACCCCACAGTAAGTTGGTGAAACGTTTTTTGTAAGCTTTTGCCAAATTTTACCTAAGTTTTAATCGTAGTATTTTGCGTTTATCTTCGTTACCAAACCGAATACTGACTTATTTAGGAAGCAGAACTCACGCGCTTGATGTAAGTTTTATGCATCCCCACGTAGAAGAAACTATGTACTCTCACCCGTTGGTGTTCGCATTTAGTGCTGTCTTTTTGTTACTGCGCGTTCCCTATCTGCTCTATTGGCCGCGAACACTTCTCATCCGCGTGCCTAATGGATAGTCCTTCCATGGCTATTTGGCAATGAACTTCGTTGTTTTGTTTGCAACAATTATGCGTGCGTCTGAACAAACACACGCCACCGCACAAATCTGTAGCCTGCATGTCCTAGGCGTTTGCTTTATTGCATGCAATAGTCCTTGTAGCCTGAGTGACAACATTAGTTTGCTGTTTGTAACATGACTTTCTGTGTAGTCTGAGGCCTGCGGCTTGCCTTTTCTGTTTTGTACGTGTAAATTGTCGATCAACCCCACCAGCTCTCAACCACCTTCAGCCACCCATTCATCTAGACAGTCGGCCATGGTGGATGGCTCACCCAGATAAGTGGGAAGTGTGGTGGTCTTGCTTCTGGGGTTTCCCGCAGCTGGTAACACATTCCGCGTCTACACGCCCTAGTCGGTAGTTGGTAAGGACCATCAGGAGACGCAAACATCTGTGAAAGTCATGCAGCCTACTCAAGCTACGACTAATATTACATCAAAAAAATGGGTTTTACCAGCAAACTTTCTAGTGGTTAACTATGTGCCTTACAAGTTCGGCTTTTTCTGTCCCCTTATATTGAGGATTATTTTCCTATTGAAAGGTGCAGATAAAACGAATTATTGTGAAACGTGACGCTGGCTGTTTAATTGTTTCTTTGACGTAATCCAGCATCTGCGGCAACGGCCTCTCCTCCGACAAATTCAGCCGCTGCATCAAATAAGAGCTTGGACTATGTGAAGGTGGTCTACGGGTACACACCGGAGCAGTCCGATGAATTGGAACTAGTTGTGGACGACTTCATTCAAGTTCTTAGTCGTGATTTACCCGAGGAGGGCTGGTGGCGCGGGATCAATCTCCGCAGCAACAAACTGGGCGTTTTTCCCGACAACTTCGTAAAAGTGGCCGATCCTAATGACCCCAGTTTCAAGCGTGCGATTGCGGACTACAAGGTAAGCACCAGCTTTAGCAAAATAATCCAGACTTTTGTTTACTTATTGCTCAAGTGCGATGTTATTTCGACTCGGTATTGCGTAACAGCGCTTTGACTATTCGGCTCGTACGATTTGTTGCCATTCAAAAGGTGTTACCATTTCAAATTACCGTCTTCCTAGGCATAAAGTAGTGCTACCGAATTACTTGAAGTCACAGTTTATGCACAACAGATTCGAGTTGTGAGTTCTTATACGTTTGATTTCTGCTGTTATAACCATTCGACACTAATAAATTCTTGCCAAAGTTAGACTTCTAGATCGTAGCAGATGCTATCACTAAATACAGGCAAAATAAGCAATTTTTTTTCTTTTTCCTTAGATGAGGACTGGCTCTTCAACCCAGCGAGCGCACAATAGCACGAATTCTTCAGCCCATAGCAGACCCCTTCCAAACTCCGCAGCTGCCAGCTCCGGTGGCGGGAGCAAACGCTTAGATTTAAACGCGAGCAAGAGTGGTGGGTCTTCGTCATTTCAGTAACTGCAGCCCCAAGAGTCGACTTATAATGCATATCTTTGGCGTATTCGCAACATGTCGCTGAGTGCGTGGTAATGGTAATGCATCATGAAGAGACAAACTGTCTCCCAAAATTGAAATCGATGCTAACAAATGTGGAAGTCGGGGTTCTCTGCGGGTCACACTCGAATCTATTTTGAAATCTTAGTGTTGGTTAGCATTTAGTGCCATCATAAATGTTTACCAGTCTTAGTTTCATGGACTTTTTAATCAGATAGAGTAATGCGGTTGAGAGTCACAGTACGGATTTTTCACTTGTATTCCTCTGTTTCTGTGTACATACACCCAAGTACAAGTAAACTGAGCTCTAAGAATTCTTGACCCCATTCATTTGTGTACTTTCAGATTACTTTATGCTTTGAAAGACCTAAATTTCTCGTCTGGTTTCTTGCCCGCCTTTCAACGATGTTAATGCAAATAATTTTTTCATAAACTAGTTCCCCGCTCTTACGCTGCTAACGGTCACATGTGTTTTTTAGATTTTAGGTTGATACCAAGTTCATAGGTCATCCATATGTTCAGCCAAATTACCACATAATCGCTACATTAAAATTGCAAAAGGAGCATTCTCGGTTATTTTTCATGAAATTTTAACCAAGCTGATATTTCTGCACCTAAATCAAGCCATACTAGATTCGATTCGGCTTTGCATGCGTTGCTTAGACTCAATGTATCATATTGTATTCTAATCTCATTGCCAAATCAGATGGTAATGTCGTGCATGTTGTCTTATCCTCCCCTAGTAAATTCAATTTCAAGTGTTCATACTGAGGGAATTTTTGTTCGATTCTGGTGTTTCAGCTGAGCAAGCACACCCTAGTGGTTTAGGACCAGTTCTGCCCGCGTGTTATATTTGTTTCGATATCAAAGGTCAGCCGCACTGCACCATGGCTGGCTTCCTGCACTAATCAAAAACAGCTGTTGCGTTAATGGAAAACTCGAATGCATAATTGAAGGAAATTCTAGATTGATGAGCTGGAGGTCCTTTTAAAACAACTTAAAAAGTTGGCTTTTGATGCGAATTTCTGACTTGAAGAGTTTATATAGGCCATGTAAATTAATACAATCATCAATTCCCCGTTTCGAAAGGAAACCATTTTATTACACACACACGCACACACACACACAATTGACCTTGATATCAGAACACGTTTTAAACCTTACAAGAAGCTGATCCAGCCCTTGAAATTCAACTCCACTTGCGAGGTTGGCACTTGATTTTCGAAAATATAAATTTCCGTCTAAATCGTTCAAATGAAGTCGATACTCTGGGCCTCGAGAGATTTTGCGAATTGAGCCCACTTTCTTTCCTAGCCGAATTGAGTGCATCTGTTTTAGAGGTGAAGAGGCGTGGTGACTCAGCAGAAGGCGGTCCTGGAGATCATGGACGACTTTCTTCCAAACGTCTTCCGGACAAGCTGACATCAAATGTTGGCTCATCTTCTGTAAGTCAGCTGACTTCGATTTGTGTCGATAATTTTTACACGGTCAGAATTTTTGAGATAACTCTTCTGTTTAATACACACTAGATTTTCTTTTTTACCTCAAGAATTCTTTTATTCTCACTAGTTTCTTTTCTAATCCGTTTGGAGAAGTCATTTACCGCGTTTTCCGACAATTAAATGTACATTGGTCAAGCCCAGTCCTTTTATTCAGACTCGCGAAAAGTTCTTTGCTTTTGAGCTGGCATTTCGCGCTTATTTCAGCGAGTCCAACACGTAACTACGCCTCTAATGAGGAATAGCTGGTGGGATACCCATTGTTTCTTTTTTGCAGGTGCCTCGAACTGACGCAAAGGCTACTGGCAAATCCGAAGCCCCCCGATCCGGCAGAAACGAGCCAGCCACTCAAAAAGGTAACGCTGCATTTTCTGCACTTGGTCGTAAGAACTCCATCACTAAACCAGACCATGAAATCGTCACCAGTAAATCTAGCACCATCAAGACGCGATGTGAGTTAAATTTCATGTTTGTGTTTTTTGGTTCAACTGTGTGGTGTACGAATCTGGTTGGTCAATTGTTGTGATGGAAAAACATCGAGTTCAAGCTGTTTTAGGAGGTTGATTATTAAGTATAACACGGCATATTTACTTATTATATTATGTAGCGGATTTGTGACTTGAATAAATAACCACTATTTATGAATCGAATATCATTTGTTCGTAAAACTTTCACAAAATGTCTGATTTAGTCTGTTCCCGTTGATACACCAGGAACGCTACATTTTTGAAGCAAATTTAATATAGACTATCAGAAAATTCCTAAGAGTATCTGATCGCACTGATTTTTTAACAGCTTGGCAGTGGCGACTATTATTCTTGTTATTACTCATCGTCGAATTTTTATTGTGGGGTGAGGGAAACCATGAATACCAATGTGATTAGGCCGTCTGCTTAAACGCTGCTAACGTTCCTGCATCTCTTGGATGCTACGACCACAACCCAGGAAAGTTTTGAATAATATCTAAAGTGAACTTGCACCCAACGAACGTCAACCAAATTTTAATCCACCAATAAACAAAGGTGATGGTCATTAGAGGAAAGCTGTTTATGACAGAACTGTTCCTCGGATGTAACATGACAGTTAAGTATACTTCCTCACACTTGGCATGCTCTAGCAAGAACTACGGAATAATTCACTTTGCATCTAAAAAGGACTCTTGTTGAAAGTTTCGAGTGCTACAATTCTTAGATTTATCCATGAGTAACTGAAAGGAGGCCTAAGAAAATGGAGGAAGAATTCATCATCAGCCAACCCTATGCACTTTCATTTCCATGGCCTGATTTTGACACATTTTGATTAAAGCGAAGAGGTTTTTAAACATTCTGTACAACTATCCATTCGTTATTGAAATAGTGGCGAATAGTTTTGCATTGAGCTTTCAATGCTTATCAAACGGCGAACTTTTAAACTGCTCATGATTTTAAATACATGATTAGGTTAAGTTAGATTTTTAACGATTGTAGTTCGATTACCCTCTGTGTAGACGTTTCAGTACCACTATTAGCAACGTCGAGCGAAGCTTCAAATCATTCCAGACCGTTTAGTTTTTACCTATGGGGCAGCTTATGAGATGTACCAACATCTTTTGCAACATATATTTGAAAACCACTGAAGCATAACGGGTGATAATTAACGCAAGCAGTCAGATTTTGTGAAAGTCAATTGTTCATTCGTTTTTTGCTTAACAATTACCCGGCTTAATAAAGCGATGCGAAAATGAGCGTGTTTAGTGGCAATTCAAGCCAGTTGACTCTTGGAGTAGTTAGCTATTGGAGGAATTTTCGTATTGTGAAATTACTCATTGCATAAAATTTTGGTAAACGTGGGGGGCTATTGCTGTAACATGCCGCATTGTCTCCCTCGATATGCCTTCACAAAATTGGGTTTTATTTAGTTTGTTTTCGTAGCTCGACAACCATCCTCGCATAGTCCTTTCACTGACAATCGTCACGGTAATTAAGGCTTCTATGTGACATGATATTTTTATGTTGTTAAGGGTAGGTTTTGAATGGCGAATTCATTTAAGTATTTATGCTTTTTCGGGGTAATTCATTTTTCAATATTACATGGGATAAATTCTAATTTATTGCTAATACTGCCTGCCTTTGTTGATGTCCTTTCTTGTATTTATTTATACGGGATCGTTAAGTGTCAGATAATTTTTCTTTTCTGAATTCTTCGTTTAATTAGTGATCATACCGTGTAGATTACGTATGACATATATAATTTCCTTGTTTTGGTTTGTGAAATATCTCATCTAATGGTCTATCTCGGGGACCTACTCGATGCACACACAAAATTCACGTTTCCTGGTTATTATGTGGCTTAGAATTAAGGTTGCTGAACGCTTGCTGTGCTTGGCGTCTAAGAGTGGCGCCCATCAAGGTCCATGCTGGATGTAAAACAAGTGGACCTAAATGATAGGACAATGTGTTATCAGAGTAATTTCACTTAAATTAATCCGTTTCGAAGGTCACTTAGAACATTGTTTTTTCCTGTTGTTGAAATCCTTGAATTATAAATCAAGCTATTGTAGCGATCGAACTTTTCCTAGTTATAACACCACCAATGTCCTATATTGTTACATAATAAATGCATGGTTATGAAAGTGAAAGCAGGTTGAGGCAAGGGGGTGTTACTTATACGTAATCTTTATTAGTTTCTAGTTTGACGCGATTGGATCAAAACCGATCATCCGATGCAACGCCACGCAACCTTGGAAACCTTCAAAGCATAGTTAGTGAACAACAAGAACGTCTCAAAGCAGTTGCCAATCAACTTGATGATTTCGCCCAAGTTGTCGAAACTCTTCGAAGAGAACAGCGTGAACACGCAGACGACGTCAACTCAAAGCTTACGGAATTTTCTAAGCAGCTCAAATCCATGCGGGTATGTGTGTTTGAGCTCCAGCTCATTCATTCTGTGACTTCACCACTCAGTCGCGTTCTAAGTAGTGGTGGGTCCTGAAGGTTGGTTTACATCGGCTAATTAATTTATCCATGACAATACATTGAAATAAACTCAGACGCTTCTGGACATTTCTTTTGTATTGGTAGAGAGTGCGTTTTACAGTTAAATTTGTTGAAATACGTGCTTCCAACCGGCTGGCTGTCCTTAATGAGTAAATTTACTTTTACCCTAGTGTCACACGTCGAAATTCTCGAGAATTACTTTGCTTGGTCATTACAGTTGTCAGTGGTGCCTTGTAAATCTCTTCGATTGACATTTTCATGTGGGCCTCATGAGCCATGTAACTTCATCGTTTTAGAGGGGTCGTTTTGTTTAAAATGTATGTTGAAATGTGAATCAAATTATACTTGTGTTATATTTTTAGGCCGTTCAAGGGCATTTGGCAAACACCCAAAAAATGTTAACTGATCGTATCCAGACCCTGATGTCGGATGTGGATGTCGTTAGGAAATCCCGCTTAGAGGACATGGTCGTGTTGGATCGCTTAAAGAAGGTAGTCTATGACATCGATAGCTGGACGATGAACTCGGGCCTTTTAACGAATGGGGCTGGCGAAGAATACCGCGGTCACATGGAGGAGCTCGCCGACATCAATCAAAACTCCACTGACATCTTTGCGTCGTCCAAATCCAACGGCTACACGAAGCCTCCCACTGGTCCCCGGTAGATTGATTGCTCACCGCCTCTCGTCCTAGCTTCAGCATTTGCGTGTAAATAGGCTCAACGTGTAGACACCGCTGCCGTTTGTGCTTTCATTTCTCCCTTTATTTTAATCGAACAGAAACCCATGACGATTGTATTTCAAATAACATGTGTACGTGTGATTGGTTGTGCATAATCTCCTAGTATCGGGAGCAGATTGACGCTACTAACATTGATTTAGTTTTAGTGTGCAGAGCATGGCAACTTCCTTTTTCCTCGATTTCCATATGCCTAGCAATCTTTTTTTGTCGTCGTGGGTGTATTTCATTTTATTCCAATCAATAAAATTTAGTGTTATACTACAATGCATATTGTTTTTAACTCAAAACACCTGCGCGTCAAGAATCCGCTGAGTTAGTGAGTGGGGAAGAGTGGTGGAGTGGTTGTGAGAGACATGTTAAATACCTGTTTTTTTTGTTTTACAAAGAATTCATCATTTTGACGTGGGAGAAAATTTATACAGACAATACTGCTGGGCTTAAGACAGACTTAAACGAATAGTCGAAGTGGGCCTGCTCTATGAAGTGAAGCGCATCCAAGAAGTAAACAGTGAAATCCACGATTAACACGTGCCCGGATACATCCCCTGAGTTGAAAAACGCGAAACATAATTTACACATTGAGAAGGCGGAAACAGACCAATACTTATTGAGATCACAATCAATCATAGTTTTGCGTCGGGCTGTTTGTGTGTGCTTAAGAGCACAAGTCCTACGTAGTTTTGAAGTGCAAAATACATAGCTAAGTAGTTTGTCAAAACGCAAGATCTTGTAGCAGCCTAATCAAACAATCTTTGAATTGGTATCAGACCTTCCAAATGTCATTTAACGTGGGTGATCGTAAGGATCACCAGTGAACGGATGACTCAAACCGCCAAACCCTGCTTCCGCTAAAATTTAGGTCTGGGCGGTTTGGGAGAATCTGAGGTGACAGTGTCAATGAGGCTTGAGATCCCGAGGTTGCCCACTCTTGAATATCTAATACCCACATACCTATGTTTGTTTGAAAGAGCTGTAGCGAGCACAGTTATCAATCATGAGCGAACGTAGTTAGCAAGCCTGAGCAAACACCATTCAAGCGATTTTCGTGAATTCATTTCATGTAACTCTGCTCGCTCAAGGATCGACGCTTAGCGAATCCATACTAACGCACTTGTTATTCTGTACTCACACACTCCGCTACTGCTTTAATAAATTGGTTGAGCTACTCGTCATCTGCAGTTCTGCTCTACTTTCGGTCGGGCCGTGTCAACGTAGATTGTCGGCCCTGGTGTGGTTTCTAAAACCGCACCGGGGCCCACTACAGAGATTTATCTTAAAGTATGTATATCACATGACGAGTTACGCATCGTTTAATTAACTGACTTTTTTCATTAACGGCATAATCTTTGTCGTGGCTGACGAGGCGCGGCTCAAGGATGCTAAAAATGATATTGCATACCTAAACAGCATACCCACATATATCATTTAGCGCGATGAAGGATCCAGCCACGTTAGTGCACCTCATGCATTCTTGTACGCAGCCAATGTAGGAAGCTCATGATTTGTCTGACCCCCTAGTAGATTTGCATGAAATTGTAACCGCAAAGTAAAGTGCCGAAGGTGGGAACACAGAGCGACCCAAACTTTTACTAAAACCAAACCTTGGATCACTGTCCAAACCGGATTAATAAAGCCATTTTGCAATCAAATCTATGTAAGTGATAGGAAAAAACCACGTCCTTAAGCTGTGGCACAAGTGTATCTGGACCAATTAGTTTTTAAAAGTGCTGAATTAAGTCGCGAGGCCTAATCTTCAAATAAGCCAAAAATCAACCAGGGGGTTGTTGGACAGGAACCGTAAATCTACAAATATTCTATTCTTGCAAAGTACCGCAAAAAGTAGGTGGGACTGCCACCGTAAAAAAGGATGAAAGACCACTGACAGCCATCAATTGGTTGCATAAAAGACGCTTCGACAGAGAGGGCATGTGGGGTTTCTGCTAGTTTGGAAATAACGGTACATGCATTCGTTGTGGAATCGCTTCTTGCAAACACGGCACTGCATCCGAGGGAAGGAGAAGTTGCGATCATGGATCACGGAGTAACAGATGGCACAGTCCTCGATTCCGTCGAATTTCTTCTTCAAATTCCGCAGCCATAGGCCGATTCCGTCGAGGATAGACCCGTTCTAGAAAGTAAAAGGCATAAGGCGATGAGGGGACAAACTTCTTGAAGGTTCACGATTAATACAAAAAAACAGGCAAGATCAGTGCTATATATAACATATCAAGATATCGATAGGCAACTGATTTGGTCCAAATAATGGTACAGAAAATAAGGTCTTAGATATCATGCCAATTTACATCACGAAAATTAATCAACCAATTACGAACTACCAAACACCAATTTCCATTCGAGATGGAGGCGGGTCAACGGGGCAATTTAAGTGCACACAAGTTGTAATAACTACGGCTTCTTTTCCCATGTTTTCCTCGGATGGCAAAAAAACGAACATCACGTCCCCAAAAGCCTAATCAGTGCTCGTTCAGTACATAGGCACGTAGTAAATTGGATCGCAGAACGAAAGGAGCCTGTGGAATTTGCCTGAGAGAAGACATACATTGCCCCACGACATGCACGCCAAACAAGTTTGGATGGGATCCCACGTGAACGTTTTGAGACAGCTAGTAATTGAATAACATGTCGATGTGCTGGAAAAGCCCTTCCATTTGCGAAAAAGGGCCAGCATTACTGAAGAGACTAGATAAGAATCCAGAGTTGTACAAATACCCTACGGATATGAAAACTAACAAAGATTCCTAGAAATTCAGGATTAATTTAGAAGAGGATAGTGGTTTTATAATCGGCGGGTATCGGACTTTGTAATATTAGTTGAGAAAGAGAGCAAACAAGACGTCGTGCGAACGAAAATAGGTGTTAAAGTATGCGTTGACGAAAAAAACGTTATTTGTAAGAATTTATAAATTGCCAAAGACCAGAAAAAATAACAGCAAGACTGATATGATTCTGACACCTGAAACACGCATGATACAGTTCGGCAACGTACAGTCGTTAGACAAGAACTCGCACAAAAGGAACCAACCTGATTATTTATAAACACGGAAAGGTGTACGATCCAAGCACGCCAATTTGACGTAGGAGCACCAGTTTTGTGACCAGCCTCGACGTTGACAGGAGAGAGCGGAAAATTTTCTGGCAACGTAATGACCATTTCTAAAGACTGGTCTGACGAAAAGTGGTATGTGGTGATAATCTAAAGGGAAAATTATTAAAACCCAAATATTGATGTCCACAATAAATGAAACTATAGGCAGTAAGAAAGACTTACTTCTCTGGATAGAGGCCTTCCTCTAACATCGATGCTTCCGACACTGGGCAATCCCGCATCCAGGTAGGGTGCTGCACCCAGTCGCCGCTTAAATTCACTTGCTTTCCGTTCAACTGATTCCACTTCAGAGGAAATTAGATCAACGGAGAAATGACGTCGAACCAACCGTTCCAAGTGGCCTGCCAGCTGTCGCGCTTGACCCGGTGTGATCCTCTCACCCACAACTCCACGTTGCAATTCGGCGTACAACGACCGCATCAGAGCTGGCGACTCCGCCAGGAGCCGCCGTAGTAGTCTAACAGCAAGACAGGAAAGGTCATGGGGAAGTCTATGACCGGGTAGCTGAACTAGGCGGTCAGGGGGAGCGAATACAGACTTGGCACTCTGTAAAGAGCTCAATCCACTACATATTTTAGCGCGAGCAGATGATGTGAGCAGAAGACGTGGATCAGGTTCGAGTCGAGAGGCGACATTTAGCAGAGACTTGATTTCTCCCTGCGTTGGCATCAACAGGCCTAGTATTAAAAGTAGTCTGCAGAGATGATGAATCCAGTTCGCGTCTGTGAGAAGAGCTGCCTGAAGACTAGCTCTACTTTGCTGAGAAGCTGAGCTCAGTAAGCTTACAATCACATCCCAAGCGAGGAGATAGGAGAGAAGTCGTTGATGGCCGCGCATAGCATCTTCTCCTAACAGCTGACTAACACTAAATAGACCACGGCCCCACTGTGACACCACCATATCCGAATCTAATAGAATGTTTTCAAAGTCTTCCGAGAGAGGTTCGGTAAGTACAGAAACCCAACTAATTGGAAGATGAGGTATTAGAACATCACTCATTCGTCTAACCGGTTCCAATGACCTTGAGGAAACCAGACGCGTAAGTAAAATATGGCCCAGCAACTGGCCAGCTTGGTAAGGCGAGCTATTAAGAAAACGTACGCACAAATCAATGACGTTCCGCACGTGCGGAGCAAGAAGACACTCGGAAAAAAAGACGCTATTCGTTACTTGAGGTGGCTTGCACCCTCGGGTAGGACTTTCTAATAGGTAAGTAACAACAATGTCTGGCTGTTGCTCAAGGCAAGTTATCAGATTATTCACGGAGCAGGTGCTCACCGCGGCACACAACGAAGCCAAGGAGGATGGGGTATCTTTAGATACGTAATTCTTGTCTCCACAGAGGCACGTATTGGCTGCCAGTGGAATCAGACAGCCGTAAATATTACCGGCGAAGAATTCATGCCAGTCTTTTTGAATAGAAGCCGGTGGCGGTAACCTTCGACAGGCAATAGGGTCCTCAAAGGTAAGTTCTTCGTTGTCTGCGTCCAGAATGTCATCTTCAACCAGAGCGGCGGCTTGGTCTAGGGCCTCAAAGTCAATCGGAGGTACGCTTCCATCATCTTCACTGTCATAAACCTCCACAAAATCAAAGTCAGTCTCATCC
Organism: Mesocestoides corti; assembly: GCA_900604375.1. Lineage (NCBI taxonomy): Eukaryota > Metazoa > Platyhelminthes > Cestoda > Cyclophyllidea > Mesocestoididae > Mesocestoides > Mesocestoides corti. Next base: position 76,128 of record UXSR01005260.1, on the reverse strand, counting down.
CACTCCTCTCGGTTCATATCCATTAACTGATCGACTGAGGAAGCTTTAGCCATATCCCGTCGAAAAAGAGCGGCGGTAACGGTCTTGCTAGAACAAAGTGAGCTTACAAATAGGGCACCGATAGCTGCGACGAGCTGAAAGGCATGAAGGGAAAAGGGAGTAGAGTGGTCAGTCGAGGCGCCAGCCTGTGTTAACCAACTTGCAGTGAGGCATAACAATGAGTCCCACTGATCTCGAGTTAGACGCGGTTTCAGTTGTCCACAACGAAGAGACATTAAAGCAAGTCCACGGCGTGAGGACTCATCTGGAGGGCCAACAGGCTGCCGTAACAGAACAAGTACTTGGAGAGCCTTCGTTGATGCTACAACGGCCCGCAACAATTCCGGTTCCTCGTAGTTCTCAATATCAACGAGAGCGTCTCGAAGGGGACCATCAAGAGTAAGTGGTGCAAGAGAGAAAGCGTAAGAACCGCCAACAAAAGCGACCGAGGATAACGAGGCAATCAACTCAGCTAGACGAGCCAGACCCTCCCTATTTTCATCGAGGAATTCCTTAGACGCAAGAGAGAGTATGTGGGCGACTACCTCGCTCCTTGGAAGACAACGACGAAGAACCCCAGCTGGAAGATAGACCTCACAGAGACGCAAGAAGTCCTCTGAGCAGCTTCCAGTAAGTTGCTCTTCTAGCCAATTAGAAGAGGGATAACAGGATGCTGCCTGTCGTATAGCAATAGGCCATTGAAGAGGATGGACATCTACCAGGCGTTTGGCTAAAGAGGCTCGTAGGGCATAGTTATTTAGAGGAAGTGACTCTAGGCCGTAAGCCGCGTCAACAACTTCGCTGCACACACCATTAATGAAGCTCAGTAGACTACCCACAGACGGTGCTTCCTCGACGTTCGTAGGAAGGAAAACGGCGCTTGGAGAAAGATCTACCAATGTAAACGGTTCTAGAGTGCCCATAGAAAGCCAAAACTGGATAGTCAGCAGGACACTAGCCAGCTGTTTGTGCTCAGACGACCCCACAGTGGACGTTGTGTGTAAATTAAGCTTAAATCCGACTTGAATTGCTACAATAAGTCTAGAAATTTGCGACAAAAGGTGCGTGGGGAATCCTTCCGGTTGAATAAATAATGGGAGATGTTGACCGATCGTTTCCACTTGATCAACGAGGGATTCAACCGTTTGTGAGAGAAAATTCAGCCAGTTCAAGTAACACGCCTCGATTTCGATGGGCAATTTGTAGAGAAATGCTAATAAAAGGGAATAATTTTCAGGGCAGCCACAAGATCCCAGTTTAGATAGGACATTATTCCACACCTGGTTCGTCAAAAGCCGAGCATCAGACGTTTCTAGAGTTTTCAAATATGTGACAAGTTCCTCTCCAACTGTTGATTGTACTCTGTTGTACTGTTTGGCAAACCATATAATGTCTAGAGTTAATTTGACATATTCCTTAATAATATCTGATGCGCCAAAAATACCTAACTTGTCATTCACAACGAGATAATCGATTAGTGATGCAACAAAGTCGTACACATCGTCAGAGGGCACGGAAATTTTGGCAAGCTCCAAACAGATCGACTGAAGCATGTTTGATTGAGCTTCTTCATAAGCACAGGGGGAGGACAACACTACGTTGGCGAATTCTGATAAAATAGACAGTGAATCAGTAAAGTGCGCAGTCAAAAGGTTGACTAGTGAGCTTAGGGCTGGAAAGAGGTTCTGGGGACTTGCAACTTGAATAAGCTCCTTGAACGGACCAACTATAAAGTTTCTGCGCGTTCGTGAGCTGACTGATTCCCAGGAATCGGAGGAAATAGGCTTTAGAGAACATTTGGTAAGACCATTGCTCATAGAAGAGGTCCACTTAAGAACTGCGCCATCAAATGATGGAACCACCGAAGTGATTAAGAGATTCAATGCATCGTCAACAACCACTGTGGAATCGATCTGACCAATAAGGCTGAAAGTGAGAAGCCAACGGTAAGCACAGTTTTGGCAGTTGGGTGACTCGGGTTTAATAAAGGAAATAATGTCACGGAGCCAATTTTGACACCAGGCTTCAAGGTGCCCACTGCTATCTGTGCCCGATGCAAAAAGTTGATCCAGAAAGTTCAGAACTGGGTCTATTTGAAAAGAGAGATCCTGAGAATTGGATTTGATGAGGTCAGTTATTCCACTTTTTAGTTGAAAAAAGACAGTTCTGAGGTTAGAAAGCGATTCGCGCGCCAAATGTGCAAGGGTTGTGCAAACCTAGAAAGTTGAAAATAAGATGTAAGACTACCGGGTTCTCAACGTGTCTCCATATTAAAAAGCTAGTCGGGCACTGGACCTCGGCTTTGGAAAAAAATTACACGAAAGCATAAAACAAAGGCACCAAAGCACCGTGATGCGAAGGCAAGCAACTAAAATGGGATTAAACCAACCTGACCAAAAAGGCACGTGAAAAATTGCTCCCGGTACATCCATCGCCTTGCGGTGGTATCGGAGATGTTATCTGCGTAGGAGAACGCGAAGGTCATCAAGTCAAAGAAAATTCTTTCCAACAAAAAATCAAGCAACGTCTTATTAGAACACTGAGCGGCAAGATCTAAAAGGTAGCGGGAGAGTTCCAACAAGCCTGCTAAACAGTCGACAGAGGAACCCTGGTCCGAAAGAACAGGAAACACATCGGTTTTTCTAAGGTTTGTGTCACATGGGAGATTAAGAGAGCAAAGAAGATCCTGGCGAGATGTGTCAACCAGTCTGATCATTAAATCAACCGCAGAGGTGTCTGTCAAATCGAGCGGCAAATGACTCACAAGAGGAAGAAGGTTTGAATACAAGGCCTGAAATAAGGAATAGTGGAAATCTGTATAGAAAACAACGTTGATATGCACGTGGACGGCACTAGATTCAGAGCAAGCAGTTTGAAAGGCGGATAAAAACACCCACGCGAGAGAGCTCACAAACTCCAACGAATGAGATTAGAGTAACAGCAAACCGACGTCCACAGTGGGGGACGCAACAATAATTTAACAGTGAAAGCTGTGTGTAATGATTTTATAACACTAAGGAATGAGGTAGCCGCTAGAGGACTAAAAACAGGCACCTTATGCTTTGAAAAAAATTCTCAACAATAAGTACGTGATCACAGTTGGAACGACTCTGGACCACTTAATCTGCAATTAATACTTTATAACTTAAAAAAACGAATGCTACAGTTCATTACTTCGTCTAGGTATGAAAGCTTTTCTGCGATTTAAGACAAGAGAAACGAATAGGTGGTGAGTTACCTGACGCTGGCTTTTTGTATGAATTTGTCTAATCATGGGAACCAACTTCGTCTCAACAACTTCCCTCCAATTTAATATCTGCCAGACTTTCTCGCCGAACACAACTAGACAAGTGTTGGCAGAGGCAAGTCTTTCTGGAAAGGTATCAATCTCATTTACACAAGTAGAGATGGTAAACCGAAGTAATTCTTCTTCGCTGGCTAGCCACTCTCTCATAGTCGTGCACAAGACTGACAAAAGGCGAGAGTATGCGGCGCTCAAGGGAGGGTACTTTGCTGTTTCAACAATCGGCACAACAGCCGGCCATATTCGTTTCAAAACGTCACGGAAGCGGGCCATTTGTGAGCTTTCTGTAGGCAATTGACACAGTTCAGGAAGGAGAGATGTAATCCAGGCGATGAATTGGGTCGCGTTGTTAAGGTGGCGAAGTGCTTCAGGCGGTAAAACATCATTTCCATGGCCAGCCTTCTTGGAGTTTAATTTGGAAGGTAATTCTGTAGACAAGTAGGCTATTCTACGTTCGCATTCATCAAGCAAGTGCTTGGAATAGGACCGATAAAGCTCACCCCGCCTGAAACCAGGAAATGTGTCGTCAAGCCCAATCTTCGCAGCTTTGGCAATATTTTCATGGGCGTCAACGGTGGCATAGGTCCAAGGTACCACAACTTCTTTCAAGCAGGATCCCAATTTGCGGCCAATTCTCTTTGCTAGAGCATGCATCACGATCTGAGTGAGCTCGCGCACACGTCTATCATCATCATAAGAAAGCGTGTTGTAAAGTCGTGGCCAATAAGGCAAAACAGACGCAGTAATAACGTCCACCGATTTGAAGTATTCACCATCACCATTTTTTTGGCGTAGGAGAAAAATCAAATTGTCGAGAGCCTTCTGCTTTGTGGCACAGTTCCGTTTTTCTAGGCGGCGTAATGAAGAAAGGAAGTCCGAATCTAACGTGGCAGCAATAGGATCTTGGTCGTGGGGAAGAAGACTGGAGAGGCCCACATTAGGGGAGTTTGGTTCCGTAGGACATTGAGTAGTCACGTCACCCAAGATGAGATTGATACCAGACAAATTTCCATCAGGAAAAACATTCCGCTGTAGAAAATCCGACGACCGGTCACTGTTGGAAGGTTTCACATTACCCTTCGTACGAGTTTTTTGCGTGGAAGCATTCTTGCCTTTTCCCATTTCTGAAGATATAATACTTGTCAAAATGGATTTTTTTTGGCAAAACATAATAAGGCGACTCATCCACACTTAGTGGTACAATGGTGTTTATGTGTAGGCATATATAGATTATAGATCAAAATGCTACGTTAAAAAAGAAGACATACCACGTTAATTTGAAACAAATAGAGTGACTCGTTACTTCAAAAATGACATAATTTATAGAACACGAACCTAACCGCCCTGAGAGCAAAGAGTTCAACCAGGAAAAACGTAGTAAGAGAGACGTATTACGAGTAAATACATGCACCAAGCGAAATTATGAGTGTCAGTGAACAGGTGAGCCCACAGACGGCAAGTTTGGGTAGTGTGAATGAAGGCTTATCTTTAACTTCCATATAATGTAATAATTGCCACGGAAATTTTTGTATGGAACCACGTAAGCGAATTTCATAACCACAACCAAATCTACAAGCCAAAATCACCATTTAGATCGCCAAAATTTTGCTATTCGACTTGCATCGGCTGAACACATCCTACAGGCATTTCCACTATTAAAATTTCAACGTTCAATTACTAGCCTAAGATTTACAAAATGGTAACATTAACGAAGGAATTTCAATAAGTTCCAATGCATTAGACAAACATTTTAGGTGAAAAGTTATCGACTACTGCCGACATCCTCACCGCAAATAAATAAGCCAAAGTAAAGTACCTGGACATTGGCGCAAGGAGTCAAAGTGATTGACAGCCTACTTCTAAGTCATAAACTCGAATTTAACATTAAAATCAAACTGTTAGCCCTCAATCAACGTCATTTTTAGTTGATTAAACAGGCTTATAGAAGTACTATGTCACAATAGCCAACAGAAATAATGGATATTAAGTAATATGAGGCAGGTTTTAAGAAAAGAAAGGTATTGGATTTACTATGTCTTTACCATGCGGCTCGAAATGTTCGTTAATGTAGTGAAGTGTATTCTGGTGTGGTTTGGTGTGGTGTGACGTCGAATTGGGGCGCAGACATGTTGGACCACCTGGCCGCAGCCAATTCTGTGTCTCTCCGCGTTCCAATGGCATGCGAGGAAGATAAGCAGCCAACCAGAGAAGGACACGACTGAGGAGCAGTATGTAATGAGCGGCGTGGCCAGCGTGGGGGACTCGGATGGAAGGCGCCTGACGTGTAGCTCTGGCTTGTGATTGGTCAACAAAGCCAGTTCTGTTGTACCGGTCTTTTTCCTATTAGGGCTCGGGTATTCTACAGTGGCGTCGGATAAGGGCGCAGACATATTTGACCGTGCTAGCCTCAGCCAAAATCTCCCAGCATTTCAATGCCACACGAGGAAGATATGCCGCCAACGGGAGACAGACACGAATGAATAGCCGTGTATAATGAGCGGCTGAGCTTGCACGGTGGACTCGGATTGACGTGAGGGTTCTGGCGTGTGATTGGTCAATAGGTCCTGTTTGTCGAACCAGTCTTCTTCATACCAGGGCTCGAGTATTCTATAGTGGTCGCAGCGGTCGGATTCGAATAACGCGAATCGATTCCCAGCACTGTACCTCTTATGAACAACAGAGGCAAAGGCCACTAAATGATAGCCGAAGTTGTCATGGCGGGTCATTCAATGCCCCTGACACTGGATCCGTGGACATTGCCAGGGATTAGGACTGCTGCATCTGAAGAGGCGTTTGGCAACTCAGCAAAAATGACAAGGACAGTAGAAGCCACTTGGACTGTAAGTGGAAATGGAGCCTGTGAAGTATGAACCGACCTTCTTACAAGTCTACAAGAGTAAGCTCCCTTGTCTTCTATTCGCCTGGGCCACTATCCTGCTAGATGTGGGGTGTAGGGGAGTGTTAAACTGGAATTTTTTTACCAATCATCAAGGGTGTAAAGGAACCAAGCCAGAAGCTGAAGAGAGCTTCACTGCAGTGCTGTAATTGGGCGCGACATATTGGACAACGACAAGTTCAGCTAAACCTCTATCTCCGTGCGCTTGAATGGCCTGTGGGAAGATCTGCAGCCAATCAGCAACAAGGACAGATTGTGAGCAGTCCATTACAAGTGGCACATACAGTATGGTGGAGACGGATGGACGGCGCCTAGTAAACGGTTCTGGATTGTAATTGGTCAATAAAGTCTGTTCTGTTGTATCGGTCTCCATTATACTAGGCTCCGGATTTTCACACGGTTTTGTAGTGCTGTATCAAACACAGACATATTGCTTTACACCAAGCCCTGTCAATAATCTATTTCAAAGAGTTGAAATAATCTATGACAAAGGTTAGAAGCCGACCTTGGAAGACAACAAGAAGGTGTAGTGAGTCGTGTTAATTTACGTCTAACAGCACGATCGTCACAGCCTCGCACACACGTCCCCTTTTTACGGCTTGCCCGTCAGTCACTGGGACATCCTGCTCATTCGCCCCTCTCTATGTACCACCAAGTACTCGCCTCTCCATATGACCATCCAGACGTCTGTATTTTTACTAGACCGATGTTCTGCATCAGTCAACACAACAAGGTTGAGTTGTCTAGTAAACGGTTGTGCCCCGTCCTCTCCGATCTTCTTCAAATTTGCGGGCACTAAGGGTAAGGCAACCGGTCTAGATCCAACGCGTGGGCCACGGCGTGTTTCAGGACCACATGTCGGGGCCTACAGCAAAGGATCAGTTATTATAGAGCCGTAAATTTTGGTAAGCCAATATATCATAAATAATAATTGCTTTCTTAAAACAAAGTTTGATAAAGGAGCACCTTATTTAACCTATTATATTCCACAAAACACAGATATGAACGCAAGACAGATAATGTAAAAGGGAGACACTTGGCGCATGTTAACGTAATGGACAGTCTTGTCGACCGTTTCGGAATGTGATTTTTAGGAGTGTGGGCAAATTGTATAGGGTAATAGAGGTGACCAGCTGAATCAAAAACAAAACGACTGGCATAGAAAAATGTTGGATAAATGCAGGGATCACCATGGACTACGAGGCAGTCAAATATCGGGTGACGGTATTCCAGGTCGCAATAAAGACTTTTGATACGAGTGTAAGAAACAGCCCTTACTGACAACCAAAAAATAATTGTTGATAAGTGAGAAAATAGATGTAAATTTAGAAGAGAGTAAAATGTGTTTACTTTAATGAAGAGTTCTAATTTGGATAATATCAGAAAATTTTTGACTGTTTTAAAATTACTGAATTTCTCTCTAAGTAGATTCTTTTCTGTCTGCTTGTGAATTGAGGCCGAGAAAGCAATTGCGTTGTGGCCGAACAATTAAAAAGGCTTGGGACAAATAAACAAGAGTGAATTTGTGAAAGTGGACTTGAGATTAATGTGAGGACTCCGGTTAAATAAATCATGAAATCATTAGGCATCTGTTGTGGACGTGTAAGTTGCATCAACTGAGTAACGAAATGATGTCAAATTTCCCTACAATTTTGAAATTCATGGTATTATTTAAATAGTGTTTGCACAAAAAATGAAACTCGTGATGGCTACAAAACCTTTTAACCTAAGGTAATAAGTAATAGTCTTATACATTAGAAATCTGTGGTGGTTTCCTTGCACTGCCCGAAATACCCTGAGAACAGAGACAGAACCAGTCGCAGCTGATATGACCGGTTATTGGAGTCAGGCCATATAACTGTGTTTTTATAACACGAGTGAGCGTGATTATTTGCCTGCACTTCAACATTTCTGATGCCACTTTATGTTGGCTAATAGTCCGCAAAGTTTTCCCGCCTTATTAGAGGTGCTCAGTTAAAGCGGCTAGGTGTTTGCGCTGCTAGTGTGATGGCTCGCTACAAGGATATTTTTGACATGATTGGTAGGCTTTAGTAATATTTTTGTGAACGAAAACTCATTGAGACAAGGTTACGTGGAAACTTTAATGCAATATAATTTACCAATGTGCTCAGAGGCATCATTTGTCAGTACCAAAAATATTTTAGTTAAATATTGCTTCGAATTTCTTTTCATTGCGGTACTTGCCCTTCAGAGTCTTTATAATACAAGAGGGGCTAGTATAACACGTTCGGAACTACAGATTTTGGCATTAAAAGCTGTGAGATTTATTAAAAAAACACTAATTGAAGTCTGCTTCAGGATAAACTTGTTTTTCTTTTAACTTTTAGATTTACTTTTTTTTAAATGTTTTCCGTCACTTTCTTTTTTGAGATATTTAATGTCCAGTGACGCTGACTTTAGTCTCTGTCTACCCTTTCTTTGGCTGATTTGATGTGGGATATTTTGATATCTTATGTCAAGTCTTAATTGCCTAATTCTGTTCTATTTTGCTGTCCGTACCCCATTGGGAAGTCAATTTCTATTCCTTAAATTAGCACATCCTATTTTAAGCGTGGTGTTGATGCATACTGCTAGAAGACTGTGATATACATCTGTTTCCATCCTGAATTTTTGAATATAACGATTGACAGTCGTGAAGATCAAGTGTTCAATTTCTAATCGATGCTTCCTTGATTTCCATTTCAACTGTTTTTTCCACAATAAACAAAAGGAATTATATAATATTAGACTTGACTAATGCGCCTTTTTGCGTTTCGTGTAGAGTATGCCACTGACGAGCGTTGTTCCAACAGACTGCTCGCTTTTGCGAAGGTCCGTCATACCGTTCGCAGTGGTCCTTTAGCCGCTCAATCTGCCCCCCGACAGCTGGTAAACCGCTTTTGCAGTGTTGCTCCAGAAAATCAATCAAAAGGTCTTTGGTGCCTTGATTTGCTGCAAATGTGTTCATTGCATGCTGGTGATGCCTTTGTCTTGGCTTTAAACAGTCAAGATCGGTTGAATGATCTGCTTAATGTTTTCCTAAACCCGGTGAAATCCAGATTGATCTCTTTGCAAATCCACCTAAAAATTATGAGTCTCTTTCAGGTTAGTTTACTTTTTTTTCGAAATTTAACATTTGCTAGTTGTGACGTTATAGTTGAGAAAAATAGTTCAATGATCGGCTTATATAGCCAACCATGTAATGTGTGCTCATATATATGGTTATTAATTGGTGGTGCGTCTCACTTAGTGATTTAACCTCGATACAAGATTTTTTGCCTAAACTTTTTTTCCAATTAGTCCATGAAAATAATTTTTTAATATAAATTTAATATTTGTGAAAGTATTGTATCAGCAAATCCCAATGTGATATAGTTCAAATCCTCCATTTGTAGCTCTGATGTGTCAATGAGTTTTATTACGTATTTTATGTTGCAGGAAGTGTATGTATCGAGTTTTTAAATTAAAGTAAAGTCCTCTAAACTGTTGATGCAGTGACGAGTTGCAAAAGATACATTAATATTCTCTAAATTCCAAACAGGCCCATTTCCTTCCTTAGACATGGTCTACAGACTACAAAAACTTTTCCGCAAACAACTTCGAGCGTGCTTACGAGCGGTTAGTGCGTGGTCCAGCCATGCCAAATGTTGATACGCTGCAAAATTCGCACTGGTTACCCGACAGGGATGTGGTGAGTTATTTACTCGAATGAACGACGTTTTTCATGAGTGTGGAGGTTTTAATCATGAATTTTTTTCAGGGCTGAAATTAATGCAAACATGCCTTAACGTGTAAAGAAAAGTAATTTTTGACTAAATACACAATTCACATCGAAATTAAAAGGTGAATAGTGAATAATTTCTTGAATTTAGTCGCAAATAATGGTGTAGCCTAAATGTCATATTTATTAATTTAGCTAGCATTATTCACCTGGAATGCAAGTTCTTCGGGTCACCTATGCCCTGAAAACTGATTCAAATCCGAAGAAAATCGTTAGATTCTCATCATTTAGTTTTTTTTACGTTTCTAAGTAGGTTTTGTGTGATTCAGAGACGTATTAAATCAGTGTTCTGCAAAATTAGGTAAGAGAAAGCTTATACTGTCCGAACGAGCAGTAGTGATGTTGAGTTCGGGATTATTCGGTGAGATCTAATGAGAGCATTCACTAATCATGTGGAAAAAAATAATTTTATCTGCGCGGTCTGTGCTGTCGACATGGCTATGGCAAAAGATGGAAAGAAGTGGCTTTACACCTAGCAATTATCTTAACCGTCAGGCTGTAGCAATGCTTGGCTGTTCACGCTTGCTTGGTGTCCTCCGGATAGTTACACGTGAATGTAACGCTTCAGCCAATTACCCAATTTTCGCGTTTCAAAACAGAACTCACTCCTCTAAATAAATTCTCCATATCACTATGTGTCCTTGCTACTATACTTTTCTCTTTCTACAAGTGTTACCATTTTATGATTGATTCTTTATTCTTTATTCAATTCATTATTTGGGAAAATTTTGGATAGCCATGAATAAAGTGAAATTCTCAACTCTTTACATGACAGGAAAGTCCTCCAGTTTGTTACATAAAGGTTAATTCGAATTTTCAGTCCACCATCGTAACCATCATCGTTAGTAAATGCTCTTTGAATTTAGTTTGGAAATTCAATTGAAGAAAATCGTTATAATTTACAAGACTTCGTCTCCGAACTGACCACTGAGCATAAACAACAGCATGCTGAGTTGGCGATGATCTTCCAGATGGTCAGCGGTTTGCAAAATTCCGGTCAGGATAGTAGTTCAAGGGATGAGAAAAAGTTTTCTGTACGTTAAAGATTGCCTGCAGTCAAAACTGCAATTTATTTAGTTATAATTAGTGCAACAAGACTTTGCCTTAATTCCAAGACACCATAACCTCATTTCAGTGTTATAAATTGTCACAGAGTGAGATGCTTAATGTTTCGGGTGGACATGTTAATTAACATGGCCAATAATTTCACCGGTGGCGTCATCCTCTGGAGCTGAACTCAAGGCCAGGCCCACTTGTTAAAATGCCAATTTCGGAATGCCATGTATCTCAGCAAACGTGATGGATGCATTCAGTAGTATTCTGTGGCGGTACGGCGCGTCTTTGATAGATGCCAAGAGCTGCTGCAAAATGGGACAGGGACGATGCACAAATTACAAGACATTTTCTAATTGTTGGATAGTCGACGAGCCTTTTTGAAATTTAAAATTTTTGTTTAATTGTCTTATTCATATAGGATGCTTGCAAGCGTACACTAGAAATTAGACGTGAAGTAGATGCATCAAAGGCCTTTTGGAATGATGTATCTCGAAATTTGACTGACAGGCCCCAAAATTTAGAGGAGATGGCATCCACCGTGCAAACCGTCTTCGAGAGCATGGACCAATCCATAAGATGCTGTTTGGATGTCTTAAATATCAACCCCAAGGCTAAGGAAGTGAGATTTCTTCTTGTCATGCATCCTTATATTCACTACTTAAGTGTTTTAAACCTTCAAACATAAACTTTCAGGTATTGGTGACTAGCCGCAATTAAATGTATGTTTAAAAAAATGCACAGTACGGGGGTATCAAGTTGGATCCGATTCCAACTCTCCTATTTCGTTTATTGCCAAGCTCTAAAAAATAAAAACTCAATCTACTTACTCACAAGGTGGTTTTTGCACATTTCATCTACGGACGACAGGCTTTGTTTTAAGCAGGATCCTCAATCGAATTCAAATGCTGATCAGCGTCCTTGCATCATACCCAAACATTTCTAAAAACAAGTCCTTAAAACGATGTCGATTTATTAATTCCGTTTAATGCTTACTAAATTCGAAGTTCTGAAATTAGCTTTCATAGCATTATTTTATCGTCACTCAAACAAATTTCCCTCCTTTAAGGTAATATTGTTTTTTGAAGGATCGTTCCTTAGAGCATTTCGAAACCAACCATCCACATTTCGTTCTTTTCTTAAGTCATGTTCCCATTACACTTCGCCTTCACCGTAGATTTTTATCTAGGTATACTTGATTTTAGTGCATGTCTTATGCCAGTCTATTATGCTTTTACTTTTTTTTTTAAAAAATGCATGCTTTTTTTCAAGCAAAGCAGAATTGTGTAATTCGGGCGGTGCCACGTTATTGAAACGATTGTTAATATTTTACAAGACTAATGAATGTGCGTTCTTTAGAGGACTTTAGCGATTGAAGGGAATCTGCCTCCATCTTTCATGTGTGAACTCCGTTACCGGATGTGGCTGTTGGTTACCCGCAAAGTTTATTGTCCATTTTTTCTAAATGGTTTTTTTTAACTGCCCTCTAATGTTTCCTTCATTAGTAGTATCATTGAAAGACAATCCAAAACTTCCCAATATTCTACCGAATATTGGAATCTAATAGGTTTGCAACAATGTTTTTGGCAATTGTGGTCTCTGCTTTAGGTTGTCTTAGATCTTGAACGATGTGGACCCTTGCTTATCTGTTGGGACACCTTGCCGAGTCAAATTTTCAAATGACGTGATTTTCCGCTTTGAATTTTATTACACAGACATAGCTTTCCTTCTCACCAAGCAAAGCCATGGAAATTATCTGTGGAATCTGGTTAATAATTATTATAACTACTTTAGTTATTTCTATGTTTTTGAATGTGTAAAAGTACAGCAACGCAGCATAAAAACAATAGCACAAGCTCATTCTTCTGTATTAAATCGCATTGATTAATGAGCGTCCTTTAAACTCTTGTTTACAAAATTTTTGCACCCGAGTAAGGACAATTCTCCTCAGTCTTCGTAACTCGCACCAAACAAGAAAAGCTTGCCAATTACGTAACGCGTGTTTCCCGGTTTTTTGTATTGGCGTACTGCATTACAAATCCACCTCTAGGCAGAATAGTTCAGGCGTTGTTTGAATTTTCTACCATCATAATCAAGCTCAACTGGCTCCACCGTTGAGACAGCACTCGGAAGTGAATGTTATTACTAATTCATTGTGTTGTTGCGTTTTGCTGTAACAACTGCTTGGTGTGTTGTGGTGGTCGTGTCGAAACGTGCACCATGTTTTTTTGCAGCAGCCTGAGTCTTCGCGAAAGGACGACGTCAAACCTGACACTGGATTCGAGTACGGTGGACGTTCCGTAGAACCGAAAATTCAGACTTCAACTCACGCCTCATCTAAGGTGAAATTTTGCTCGTAAAACTTCCTGTTGTGTGCACGTGGTGCTAAAACATGTTGCTCAAGTTCTCCGTGTCTCCTACTTCGCATCCATTTATGGAACCATTAGCCTCCACCCTTAAGCAACCAGCGTTGTGTATTTTGATTGATGCCATAAAGTGCTTTACTTCGTAAATGTAGGAAAATAGTTGAACAAAGTGATGAAATTTCATCTGTGAATTTGTGCAGACGGCTTTGGTAGCCTCCCACCGATGTGATGTGTGAGTTCAAACCATATCCTATCACAACATGTAGAAATGTGAAAGGACAATTGCTGGCATTGGACGCAGCGAAGCGAATATTTACCTGTTTAAGCGGTGGCGACACCTATTGAGGGCTAAACCTTTTACAGTAGATTGGAATAACCAGGAAGAACGACTGATTGCTTTTTGATAATCTTCTCGTGTAGAACGCATGTTGCAATCGTTAGACATTGTCTGGCTGCTTCTCTGTGCGCGTTATCCAGAGCTATGTTGTGTGTCTAGACCTGAGTGTGGTGGTAGTCGAGGCCGTGCTGAAATTCATACTCTTCGACGTTCAACTTGGTGGTGAGCTGACAGCACCCACCCTCCCCACCTGAACCATCGCTTAAGCGAGCCTAATGTGCGAAGTCAAATTGCCATGCATTCCTTATTATATCAAATGGCTGCGCTATAGAAACCATTCTATACGGGCTATTCCGCAGCCCACTTTGTCAAAAACGGTTGATGTATTGATTGGCCTCCTCAGGTTCTAAGCCAAGGTCACTTGTAGAGGATTATTTAAAGACACTCAATTGGGTGGTTATCGAGGCTGTTTAATTCGATTTATCAAATTCGGTAATATTGAACTGAACTCCGGGCGATTTATTTTCATTCAATCTTCAATGTGCATCTGTCGACGCACGTTGTACGTTTAAGGGAAAAAATCGGGAAGACGGAATGTGAATGTAAGTGTCCACAAACTGTCAAAGGTAGCAATGTTGTATTTGTGCCCTAATTTTATCCCTAGTCTGGTAATGTCGAAAATCCTTTTCTGATTTTCAGGCATGTAGACAACGTCGTTAAATTTACCGTTTTAATGGGATGATTTGAACTAGACAATTATTACTTTTCAGCTTAACAAAGGTACAGAGAACGTTGCTCCACTTAGTAGTGTGGGTATTTGGAATTGTGGATTGTGCAAACTGCAATTTGGGGACAAAATCGGTCTACTAAATCATACAAAAGAAGCTGATCATGTGAGTCTTTTGTTATTACATCGAAGAGGGTGCGATTGTACCAAATAAGATGGCCTATGTAAACAGATTATAATTTAATTAATGTGTTTTAGGGGCCAACTATTTTACAATAATACGGTTGTTTCCAGACATTTCTAATGCACCGCAGCTTGGTTGTCGGTTTGTTACGAACGGCAGTCATTTCGCTTACTGCAAGACCCTTGAAAATGCGCTCGATTGGATTTAAACAACCCCATAATTCCGTCTCGTTTAACTCATTCTCGGATCCATTGTTTCGTAAGCACTGGTAACTTTTGGCACTAGCTGATGGTACACTTTTTATTGGTTCAAATGCGAAGTAAGTGAGAAAGCGAGAACTCTAACTGAAAAAAAGTACAGGAAAAAGGGAAAAATGACTTATAAGAAGATAACGTGTTAGCGCCTGTTGAAGAAGGCTGTCACGGCTGTTGACTTTGCTTCGACAGGTCAGTGCAGTCAGTCAGTGCATCACGACAAGGTAATGCTGCATACTTTCGGACTGTTGTCTCAGTGTAAATACGCAATTGAAATAACGTCCAAATTCAGTGGAACATTAAAGCATTTAGTAACTGAAGCACCGCCACTGTCCGAATATGGTGTTGAAAGCGTTTCAAGTGTAGAATTACTTTGGCGGGCCATTATATTTATTTGGTTTTCCAATCACTTAACGTCGTTGAGTTAATATATGCAATGATTAGCTGAATTCATAATAAACTGGCGAGGTTTTTTTCTATGTAGGGAATCAATTTATTGTATAGTCTAAATAGCTAACACGATGCCTTAGTTGGTAACTGCTTACGTTATCAAAATTTATGTCACCCGGGGTTCCAACATATTGCTTTATTGGTTCTATGACGTGATGTCAAGTGCAGTTATTTTTTTAAAATTGGAGTTATGTTGCGAAGGACGATGCGCTTGTCAATTTTTATGGTGTTCTTTATGCAAAAGTGTGCTTCATAAATCTGCTTGAGATCGCTTACTGTCAGGCATTTTTGATTTGCCCTGATCAAATTCTCCATAACTCCAAAAAACAACCTGGGTCCTTTATTTTAATCTCCATATGCGCACGACAGTCTCATAACCAAAATATCGCTTTATTGTGCAGTCAATGTGTCAGAGGCGCAACTAATACCTACTTGTTTGTTATTCCTCTTAACATCCGACAGATTATTTATGTGTAGGTTTGCTAAAAGCAACCTACACTCCCGGAAATTCGTGTATTTAAATAGTATTTTTTCCTAAGGTTTTCCACGTTCTTTCCAGCTACGTCAACTCGAGATTCGACTGCGAAAAACGCCAAAAAAACAGTCATCCACATCTAAACCTGACTTGGAACCCGTAAGTGCAGATCTACACTGTTCCGTGTTTAAAAGACAAACCCAGTAAATTACAAAAAACTTCGTTAAAGCTTCGTAGATTGGTTTAATGATTGTACGTCGTACCACTTCTTAAACAGCAAACGCATTCTTGATCTTTTGAGATCGCCTTATTCAGAAATGTGATTAAAATTTGGCACAAATGATTACACTAGCGCAAAAGCCCTGCTCACTAGCTAATTGCACAACAAAACTTCGTGTTGACTCCTCATTCACGCTATTTCTTAATGTCTTCTCGTGTTCGGACCCGATGTAACCTTATGTGAAAAAATCTCACCTCTGCCGACATTTAATTAATGTATTCGAGGGCTCGGTCGGCCCGTACATTTTCTTGGGCACTTTCTTTATTATTTATCGCTTCCTTGCTGACGACAAGGGAGGGTGACAACGCAATTACACGAGGCTAAATATTGTAAAGTTATGGAGAAGGACATCTTAACTTCATTGATGCTTCTCATTGTGAAGCACCTGTGATCACTGGAATGGATAACGTCATGGAAACGATCCATAGTGGATTTCGTTTGAGTATTCATGGACCATTACACTTGCGACGCATTTGCAAGCGTTCTCGTGTACTATAGCAATTCTATAATGCCTATGCAGCAGACCGCTTTTTGGCTTACAATACGCGCTACTTAGGCAACTCCTCACCATCAGCCACAGGGGTATTCGGTTGATTAGTAGCATCAGTTAGAAAGACTACGATCAAACCGGAGCAGGGTGGTACACAG
The DNA here is from genome assembly GCA_900604375.1 of Mesocestoides corti. Classification (NCBI taxonomy): domain Eukaryota; kingdom Metazoa; phylum Platyhelminthes; class Cestoda; order Cyclophyllidea; family Mesocestoididae; genus Mesocestoides; species Mesocestoides corti. The sequence goes on along the minus strand of UXSR01005260.1, from coordinate 59,334 downwards.
GACCACAATGACCGATTTGCTCCCGAAATGACAAACTATAGGTGTCGTGTACCACGGGTTGCCTTCGCCACGTTTTGCTGTCCGTTTCATTGCGTAATCACCCCTGGTTGTTGAATTAAAGTAGTCGACCAAGCTGATAGGTCAGTTATTATTAACCGGGTGTAAATCTTGTAACTACATTTGCTTACTAAAGGAATTACGACTTTTATTAACATACATTTTGGGTCTGGAATACCACATGTAAACCTAACAAGGAGAAAAGCCGTCTTCTGGAAATATTAAAATATTTTCTGCACAAAATGCAAATATTTGTGGGACAGATGCGTGATAGGCGGTTTACGATCGCCTTTGAGTAACTACTGTATTTTAATATTATAGAAGGACATAAAAAAGTCGGAAGTCCGATCTAATCTTTTAGTAAGGACTAGCCTCTTACTGCAGCATCCCGTTTTCCTGAATACATTTTTATTAGAGCGATTAGAGCCCTTTAGGTAAAAGTAGTGTTAGATTGCACTTTGCCAGAAGTAAAGTGAAGTTCAGTGCGAGATAGATGTGGGGCTGCTTGAATAGAAAAGAAAAACGAGGAGGGACGTTTATAAACGCGTGCTTTTTACCACACAATTCTCTCCTCCCTGTCGTTTTCCATTTTCAGCCTTGCACGTCAAGTTGCAACTTGACAATCTTGAATCGACGTAAAAATTTATCGCAGACACGACCTCTTCATGTATATGTAATGAAACTTCCGAAAGTCCATTTTAGTATGGCGTATCTTGCCGATGTTAACGCACTATCTACCGTGGAAATAGCAAGTAGCCTAATCCGAGAATAACGTTAGATCAATTTGTGCTGCTCAAATTTCTATATCGAAATCGGGTATTGTTAGTTTCGTCGCTATCTATTTATTGTCGTATCTCTTTAATTAGGACCTTCTGCCCATGTTTTCTGATTTGGTGCGTCGACTACTTTGAATCGCAGCACTTGACTGCTGGCGACGTGTGGCTCGAATCGCTAGGCATACATCTAGATGTTCCACGTTTTCAATAGGTTTTCCACCTAGGAATCGATGCCACAAAGCAACTTGTCAATGTGTAATTTAAGTCCTTTCGAAAGACCTTTAATAAAGCCTTCCTGTTGCATCGGAATCTAGAAGTCCCTTTTTTAAATGGCAAAGATGTGAGGGGAGTATTGGAGACAAAATCAAATATCTTGTGCAACAAACATGCTGGCACGTTCAGTTCTAAGGGAACTCCCTAAGGGTTAGGGCGATACTCATAGCCCCCTAGTTGGTAAATTGGACTTTCGTTGAAATAGACTGGAGTGCAATTTAAGTAACCTTTAAAATGTAACACGAAAGTGGACCCCCATGTGTCCAGTTCATGTCCTATTTGGTCCTGTAAACGCCTTCGAATCTCTTATGCAGACGGCTCGCCATCTTGTTGAACCAATGGCTTTTCTTTTAATTCCAGTACTCAGAGCCTTACACGCCTCTTCAACTGCCCAATCCTTCGACGACCTTGCCAAAAGCTCAGGTGACAGCAGTAAGTTTCGGTGACATCAGTGGATTTTACCTGCCAGATATTGGGCCTACTCTTTTCGTGTGATAGGCAACCAAGCAAGGCTGGTTATGTGTATTATTATTGCGCAACCATAATTTATTGCCTAAATTGACTGTGAAGTAGGAAGGGTTTTCCTCGCTAATAAAAGTACAGTTTCTTCAAGTGGTCTTAGATCGTGTTTCCAGTGTTAAAAATACTCTACGATCTTTAAGGTTAGATCCAATAATTGTATCTTGCAATCGAAACACTGAACCGTGTCCTCTGCGCCAGTGTTTGGTTTTGGTCTGCTTGGTTGCAAGTAAAACTTGTGCGTGAGGTTAAGCACAAGCGCCAATGGGCTTTCCGGGCCTCAGATCATGTCAGTTTTAATTGAACAATCCCTCAACTAATTGAATCGCACCTTTTTGATTGACGGTCTATTTTTTGTTTCTTATGTGCCAACCACGGTGACAACAGTATTTAATAATGTGGTAAATTGTACTTAATCACTGGGGTGTTCAAAGCATTGCGCTAGGAGCGGCGATAATGCATGTATCATGCGTTTTAAGGATATTAATTAGCATGACTCACTAAGAGTTACCATGAAGATTTCAGTATGAGTTACAAGCGGAGTTTTTAATTGGTAGAAGAAGCGGGAAACTTGTATTGAGGGATAATTACACTCCACTTTCATTACAGACGACGACTTGCGAAACTGCCGCACCGAATTTCCGTCAGCCCACTTCTGCTGCTTCGAAAGTAAGAAGCTTCTGCTTTGCTGGCAGTCCTATTTGTCGTGTTTTGTCTCCCCGTCAGTGGCTGTGTCGTGCGCCACTCAAATAGCCATTCTGTCAGCCATGGCCCTTGATCTGGCGTTTGCCCTAATCTCTAAATGGCACCGGAAATGATGTTTAAGAAAAACTCTTGTTACAGTTATCAACAAAGGTTAAGATGTGCCGATTTGGTGATGATACAAATTCAATTTAACTCTATTCGTGACTGGAGGCCATGGTTCTGCTTGGTCTTAACGGCCTCGAATGAAAAGTTATCTGAGTACCGGTCTAACTAATGATCATTATCTTAATTCTTCTTACAAATAAATCCACTTTAAGAATTCTCAACGCTTTTTTAAAATATGCAATTCAAGGTAGTTGGCCCTACGCGCTTCACCGCTTTAATTAACTTTAACCGTTGTTAGTAATATGTGGAATGTATGTTGAAGATATCCACTTTTCTTGCCCTAGTTTTCAAATCTGCTACATTTTTCTGGCTTTTTTGACCGACAGGGGGAAGTGCGTGATTCGAAATTAAGCATTTCCCTTTTATGTAGAAATCAATCGCTTAGTGGTTCAATACCTTATTACATACCAATTGTGAAGGCTTATTCGAGTTAGAAATTGAATGTTTGACGGCAGAATATACGTTAGTCTTATTGTAAACTTGACACTTATATCATAACTATGAATTCGCCTTCAGTGTCTGAATTAAAGGGGGGTGTAGGAATTTAGTGTTGACATCACACAAGGTCCATCTTAATTTCATTCGTCCAGTCGAGTTTGCACAGTCGAGTTGACACCATTTATTGGTCTCAGTACTCAGACCCTATTGCAAAAATTTGTTCTTTACATGTTCGAATACCGGAGGCTGTAACGCCATTAATGCACACTTCAGCTACTTCAGACGTAAGCAAACAATTTCTGCATTTTTTGTGTTTGCTGTTTACGTTAAAGTTTTATAAAATTAAACGATTAAGTCTCTGCTTTAGATCAACTTTTTGAATATTTGCAGCACCCAAAGATGCACTCGCTAATGATGAACTATGCCAAGTGTTTGTTAAACATCAATTTAAAACATGGCCTCAAAAGGATCAAATTTGAGCATTCGTATGTGTGATCCTAGTTGTTTTCTCTACTACTTTTAAACTTTACCTTTGATTCTGGTTTGGGTAGACATTAACTTCTTTTGTGATAGCTAATTTGTTTGAATCTACTAATTACAGGGAATCTATTAGGGTAGAAGGAGTAATTTCTAAAGTAAATGTCTAAAATTTAACCAGCATTGATGTTCTTTTTTAGGATCACTCGTTAAATCAATTTTCTTCACGTGGACCTGTTAATTCCAGGTTGGTAAAAGTGAAATGCATATAATTGATTAAATACGAACCGAAACCTTAGTGAATAGAGTTATGATGATCAAATATTTGACGGCCAATGAAATGTGTATTACGCGGATACGATTTCACAGCTTTAAGTTATCTCATCTGGCCCACACTAGTCCTAGACCTTTCACTAACGTTGACCACGTGAAAGCGGTTCGGAGGATACGGAGGTCTGTTTTGAAAATCTTTTAGTTCCGTCAGGCGTCTCAGATCGGATTTCGAAGGGCGGAATCAACTTCCGGTACGTTCTGAAGCCCATTGCAGCTCGAGTGAAGCTCTACACATGCGATGCTTTTTATTTTTGTTTACTTATGCTGTTACAAAGGCCGATGCCGCTTGACTCTGAGGTCATTTGACTTGCTAATGGGAATAATTTCCGGGAGAATGTTAAACATCCTTTGAGTTTGTTGCATTCATGCAAAAACTGAGGAAATTTTTTTTATGAACAGGTAGGAAACCAGTTAACAATGGCCTTACGACCCTGGAGTTCTCTGCTGACTTTTCAGTCTGAAAAGGTGAATTTCGATGAATACCGTTTTTATCCTACACCTGCAACTACTGCACTTCGTTCGCGTGCTACAAATACCGTTTCGTCGCCTGTAATCGATACTTCGAAGACATTCGTAGTTTGCCCCTTAACCCAAGTTATCTCCAGTGCTTTTCCGGTGCAGTACACCAAATCCCTGAGCTAAAGACTTAGCTTGTGCATCTGTAAATGACGCTAATCGAAATCATTGAAAGTTCTTGGAGGTCGAGTATCCGTAAACTAAACCATGTTTCTTGTCCTTTGGCTTTTTGCTAACTTATGTTGTTGATGACCCAACTGCACGAACTTCTTTAGAAAGGTCGACAAGCAAACTCTCGGCAGTCGTCAGTCTCCACGATGGTAAATCCATAACCTATTTGATTGTGTTTTTTAATTTCCCAGTAATTTACAGGGATCATGTGTATTCAGACTGTGAACTGCTTAGGAAATCCCAAAGCTTGCAATAAAGGACTTTATTTGTCTGTATCGGTTTTACAAGTCTACGGCTTGTTTTTAAGTGCCTTGCTGTCAATTCGTCAGTTATCGGGTGTTAACAATGTGATTCGTCATATTGTCAAATTTCCTTCAAACCATGTGTACGTGTCGATCAAGTTAGGTTTACTACTTCCAACCAGTATATCGTGACATCATGGGGTTTAGTGCGTTTTTTTCAAAGCTCCATATTTAAGGAGGGAGTCCTGCATGTTTGCGATTCTTGAGTGTTGGATACTTGACGCTTTTTTCTGTGTCTGCATCGAGACAACGAGTTGCTTTCGGTCTATATTTTAATTGTTTTGCATGGATAATTTCGTTTTTGTGAACGGCATCACTCGGAGCGAAGTACACTCAGTTGATTGCTATTGGTTTCGGTCCTATGTGCTTGTATTTCCAATGTGTAGCAATACTTTTGTCGTATGGACTAATGTGGTGGCGAGACCTCGGAGATAGACTCGAACTCTCCACCCCAGTAAGAAGAGTTTTTAAGTTTGTTGTATCGTCCTGGATGCGTCTCCAATTCGAAAGTTAACGTGAGGTCGTTCTTCCCAGTCTTAGAGTTAAATGCCACGCTTATTACTGTAATAAACGTGAATAAGTTTGTCCTTGTGGCAATCAGCTATTCCTAAATTCACCATTTCAGGCCCTTACGGAAGACAGAAGGCTTGCAAAACAAACACAAACTGAAGCTTCTGCGTTGAGAACCCCTGCAATTCATCGTGTGAGTGAGCCAAATGGTTGCACATGACTGCTGCCGTTAGCAGTAGACTAAATAAAATTAGACAATGTTGGGCGCTACGTGAATTATATCAATGAATTTATTTTCTGCTTTTCCGCTCATGAGCGAATTGTTTTTTTTATTATGAACTTCGGTCCGTCATTTGTAAAGCGAGATCTATGATTGACCTAGTGTTCGCAACTCCGCACCTTGTGTAATTAGAGACAGCTCGTAAGGTAATTTCCACTGCACTAAAGTGGCATGGGAACGACAAGGTCTTGGCATATGGGGACTCCAGTTCATAGGTTTTCTGCTATGTGAAATTAAAAAAAAACAGATTTACCCTGTAAATGATTAATTAACATCGATTTAGTTTATTCTTACGTATGAGGGATATAGTTTTTCAGGCAAACCCTGGGGAGGCACAATTCCTTAAGGCCGTCTATTCATGTCACTGACTAGTCTTAGAAGTTTAGCATAAACTTCCTTCGCAAGAACTTGCTTCTGTAGCCATCGTAGCCGGTCATTTCTTATTAGCCTTTGCCTCTCGCTATTATTGACGAATTGCTTTTGTTGTTGTTATTATGGCTAATTTTTTGTTGGACTCAAATATTGTTCTCTCCTGCAGTTGCAGTCTCGGCCGATTAATGTTCAATGCAATGATTGCCATCTAATGTTTACGAATCTCGAGAAATTGCTGTCACACAAGTGTCACAAAGTCGCCAATTCAGCACCACACAGAACGCATGTCCCTCTTCCCATTCCTACTTCGCGCGACTCTGACGTGAGCCTTTATTCCTTCTTCTGTGAGGCTTGCAACCTCGGATTCGAGGAGCGCAGTTTATTTAAAGCCCACCTTCTTACTCCTCGGCACCTCTTTTCTTCCCGGCGTTTGGAAAAGGTTCGAGTGGTGCTAAAACACTAGCAAAGTTTACGTGGAACGAGCAGTAGCTCGACATGGACATTTTTGCAACTTTACACAATAGAGTGGTTTTATTGGACTTCCAAGAAACCATAACATGATATTAGACTTGAATAACATTCTTATTTCGAAAGAAGCGAATTGTACGATGATTTATCTACCGCTATGCAAGCGTCAAAAACACTATTCACCAAATAGTTAATCTTGTCTATATCGTAATTTTAATTAAGATCAATCAGTCGGCGCCTACCGCCTCAGGACATCTTGCCAATGGGAGTGCTGAAGGGTTGTCTGCCGTCTCCCGTGACCCCATTTCCCACACCCCCCAGACCCGTTGTAAAAATAACAGCGAGGTGAGTCTACACCTGGTTAGCCGTGATTTCGTCTATCCATAATCACCCTAAAGTGTTTTTGTTCGTTTCAAGTCTGAAACCGTAGATCCTCTCATTTTTGAAGACAGCCAAATTGAATGGGTGCCGTTGGAGGGTGATGTGGATGTATCACAAAATGATTTTGATGACATGTTTGTAAGTAATGACTTATTCGAGCTCAGGTTAATGTATACGAAAAGTCAGCAGTCCTAACTTGACGCAATAGTATACACCTATTAGCGAACACTATTAACACAGATAACTTGTGTTAGTGCCCGCCGAAAAGTAACAAACTAGGCCCGCTTGTGTGGTTTTTAAATTTGCTTGCTTCCAACAGCTTTTGAGATATTTTTTAAAAGTTGCCCCTACCTGCTATTTGAATGCAGAATCAAAAGTTTATGCGTTGTTTGCGCTTTGCAGGTAGTTTAGCTTAAATTCATTGTACTCATAAACACTTAAGCAATACTTTTAGGTGCTTTTTAAGTGGCTTTTCTAGCAATGCTTTCGGCGTGTATTTGATTTTTCCCAAAAAGTGCCTTTTCTTCACCCTCCTAGAACGAGAATGCAAAGCAAATGACAGCTGAGGAGGTGAGTCTTGTGGTCTAGCGCCTCTTTCGGTTGGCCTTCCTCATTGACTAAGTGATCTCCATGGGTGGGAGCCGCGGTGATTGGCACTCCCAGCACCGCAATCATAAAGCAACCACTCCAAGTCACCACATGCTACGCTCAGCATGCGCCTTGCGCGCGCCCACGGTTAGCATCTGAACAGTCTTGATTGCCTAATTATTCTGCGTAACCAGTTTCATTGAAGTGTAATGCAATTAAATCTAAAGATGTTGTATAGTGAGTTGAAGGCCTCTCGACTCGACTCAGTACCTGTTGACTGCTCTTCCAGCATCTTAATTATGCTTCGCGAACAGAATTATTCACAGTATGAAGATAGCGTGCTACGCACGTGGCCTTTTCTTCGGGGACTAAAAAGTAGATTGAATTGCAAGTCCAGAGCGCCTTGTTTTTAAGCACGAAGAGTAAAATGAATTCTTGCTAGTAATTACAATCTCTCTTTTATATCGACACGCCCGTCTTTTTACTGCCTTTACTCAAGGCCAAACTCTATGAAATGCTACCCCTCGGCATCGAGAGAAAGGTAGTTCAAAAACCTCCGTCGAACCCTGTAAGTTGCGGCACAATGCCATTCTGAGTCACCTTATTAAGTGGTCCTCGAAGTACGTCTTTTAGGCTGCATGACCGATGATTGATTAATTAGACCTCAAGGTTTGCATCGATTGTCTGCCACTGGAAGGTCCAGTCGCTTTCAAAAAAAATGTGTAATGGGTGTGCGGAGATATTCTCAGCACACGCAATCCATCACAACGGACGGTTCGAGGGCTCATGCGGCCTGTCAATTTAACTCCTTTGGTGTGCCTTTAAACGGTGGTCAGCTTTGGCTTAATCTCATTTTGAAGCAGATGGTGACACCTGACTCGCTGCCATTACTAACAAAACACCACTTTAAGCTAAGGTGTTGAATATCCCAAACTTTATAAACGTGTGTCGTTCTTGTAAGAAAGTAGAATGCACTATTAATCCCATCGCAAGTGTGATGGAAGGCGGAACTGACCCTTAAAATTTGTCTCAGGTTCGCCAGCGACGCTAACATTCTTCTAGAATGGTGAAGGTGTCTTTAGTGTTTAAAAATCTTCTAGTGGTGGGTGTGGTTTAAATTAACAGCGCCTTCTGTGGGGACTGTTCTAATTTATAGCCCCTTATTATTTATTTCCGTGCAACCTTGAATTCGGTCTATTGAATGAATGAACCTATATCAAAATGTCGCCAGTATACTAGTAATATAAAACTATTTTACTTGAGAAAACAACAACAAAATAACTTAACCAGCCACTAAAAAAATCATGACATCCACCGTGGAATGTCCTGTTCACTCAATTCTCGGGTTGTTACGGGCTGTTAACTGGAGGGTTGTAAGGTAGTGCTTAGACCACAGACTACTACACCTGCTTTCGATGTAAATGCAAACCTCTGTATCCAAAAATTTGTTTGTGGGATGAGCGTCTTCGCCTCTCCGTTAAAATTCGGTGTGTTGGAAATTATTTAGTAATTGCCATTGAAATCGTCTTCAGTATGCCTATTTTCTCCCTACTTTAGTAGTGCACTCAAATTGTTTTTTTTTCGCTCTGGATTCTGGATTAAATTATGTTACTTTGAATTAGACGTGTAAATAATTTGTATCTGCTTTTGTGTGGAATTCGCCCCTCTTTGCTGATACACTTGGGTACAGATTAGTAAAAAAATTGACTTTATTACGCTAATATCTTAATGATATTAATTTTGTTCCACTCTGCAACCACTAGTCCTGGTATATTTGTTATTGTTACCTAAGGACTACCACCTCAATTTGCTACCTGGTGGTACTGAACATGTGTCCACATCACAGCAGTCCCTGATGCACGTGAAAGCTGTGAGTCCGGCCGACCTTACGTTGTTGTAACTCGTTAACACTTTGCCCGCGCTCTGTGGTTTTTTTTTGCAGCTCCTTAACACAATTTACATTAACCTTTGCATTGCACAGTCTGCAGACTGCTATTGCAATGAAGTTCTCAAGACGTAGACGCCTATTTCCCACAAAGGTGGAGACGCGTAGGCCGTGGCGGACGGTCGAAAGCAGAACCGCGGAATCAAGCGACCCTCCCCACGACTCGACAGAACACGCAACTGTGCAGCAACCCGAGCATACGAATAAGACCAGGACACTTGAAGCAGCTCGTGGGAATTCCACATCAAGTGAGGTATGATTGGTTTTCTCGATAGTGATGTAAACGGGCCTTCTGTATGGTGGTAATTGCTTAAGAGGGGCAATGGAATCCTATTGTACGGGGTATTCAACTTAATTGCTCGTACTTTTATTTAAACGACTACCGAGTTTGGATTACCTTCAAGAAATTCGGGCGATCGCTGCGCACGCGCATCCAACAAATTAGTAATCTGGCTGGATTCCGAAGGCTGCTCAAAACGCTTGTATTTGGTGTAGTTTTTGAACCCTCTTTTGCATACCAATTTAAGAGACGAATCTCGTTACAAAAACAAAAGTGTCACTTTGTTGATACATTGCATACCTTTTCAATGTAAAGCATTTCCGTGCTAACGCCTTTAAACCAGTCTTCCTTTGAACCGTGTTCACCCAAGCAAGTCGCATTCGGTAAGCATGACGTTCAAGGTCCTCGTACCATTAATTGAATTTTCTCACTTAACTATCAACCCTTAATATTCCAGTATTTTAGTGGCTAATTTTTTGACCCATATGCTCCAACGATTTTCTTAAAATGTCATTAATATCTGCTATCATTTAAGACACGTAGCAAACAAGGTCGCACGACCATTGCCTCCTTCCGTGGTAATTTATTTTGAAAATTTGTTTAACAGCCTGCAGCCGGAAGAAAGAAACTTCAGGGACGGGGTTCGAAATCGCAGCCATCTCGAAGCGACACATTCTACTGCAATTTTTGTTCAGTTTTCCTCGAATCTGTTGAAATTGCGAAGCACGTGACCTCTCCTAGCCACGTAAGTTACTCCCTCACCGCACATTTGGGTCAGAATTTCGAGGACTATCAAGTCATTTTGTTGTAGTTGCACAATTGGCTACGCGGTGCGCTATTTTATAGAATGCTTATAAAGAAATCGTAGTCCGATTCATGCAAAAACGTCGCCCTTGGGTGAAGTGGTCAACGAGAAAGCAGTAATTTGACGCTGCAGAAATCATTCTGTTCTGGAAATTTCCTCTTTTTACTCAAGTTTAAGCTATTATCACGGTTAATTGTAGTTTTTAGTCACGGGAAAGCGTGGATGGGTCTGGCAGTGATTGTTCTGTCAGTGGATACCTGAGTCAATCTCAAAACCTTTTTTTACACGCTTCTTGTGGAATTACAGTAGACGACGTTTGGTACAAGCTTTGATTTTGACTTTCCTCCTGCTTATTTTTTTTTTCAGCAAAATAACTTGAAGAACGCCCAACGAACCGCAACAATTTCGAAAGTAAATTTTCAAAACAATTTAACTTTTTATGCTTTTTTTATATGGACTTTAGCTCTTAACACAAACAGCGTTGACACAACCACCGGAGTGTCTGTTTCGTAGTACAAGTTGTCGGTTAAAATTGCGTGTGAAAATTCCGGAATTCCCATAGCCCGCTGAGTTGTAGGGCCATTTAGCCTCTGAAAGGAAATTGGTTTTGGGCAAAAATCCATCACGTATCAGGACCGTCCACTACTTTAAAGCCCTTGGTAAAATTCAGTTGGGATTCAAGTAATTGCTCTCACTATCAAAAGTAGGAGACCGGGGGAGCAGGAAGTTGTCTGCGTTTGCTCTTGCTAGCCTTATTTGATGCTGCTAATGGTGGGGTGTCGTCAACATGCCAGTGGCATCGTCGAAGACCGCTCCGTACAACGAAGTCCCTTCGAGTGTTCACTGAAAATAGAGCTGACTGAGTTAACATCTGGGAGTTTTGATGACACCGAGCGTAGTAGCTATTGCGGCAACCGCAACCTGCTTGAGCGTTTAAAGTAGGCAGGCTCGTGATTTTCCTCTTTTTCGCTTTCTTAATCTTCTTTAAAATCCCTCTTAAACCCCATTAAGTGTGTGTGTACGCTAAAAGCATATTTTGAAATGTCCACACTGAATATAATACTTTTCCAACCATTTAGCCACTTGAAACAATCGACAATGCAATTTATGCCGCTGCGCCTCCTCTGGCAAGCGATTCCGTTATTCAAGACGGCGAGTATATTGCTGTTTATGTGCCCACATTGCACAAAGTAAGTTTGAACTGGGTGATTTGTTTAAAGAAAAAGGCTTATCACTAGAGGTGTCAATGTGTCCCTTTGAGGAAACCCCAACTCACTTGGCCGTCATCCGTAGGATAGAGTGATAATGGCAGTAGAACCGGGCGATTAACAATTTGAATTAAGAGTTTTTCTGACAACATCATGGTGATTTTACAGTAGCTTTTGCGACCGTTAACTGCCACTCAAACAAGGTGCTTTGTCCGTCGACTACGCGAACCCAACCTGAAGTAATTAACCACCTACCACCTATCATTATGATTACTTTAAATACTGGCAGTTATTTTGAGAAGTTAGCTGTCACGGTAGGCGTTGTGTCTCTTGAATATAGATAGTAATTGCGCCTCTATGACAATGAAGATTTTAGAATGTCATCACACATCTTATGTTCGCGTGTTGTCATCAAATTATTGCGTTGCAGACATTTGGTAAGCATTGCCAGACACTGGGACCCATTAATTTAGACCCTTTGGATGTGTATTCAGATAAAAACGCCCTAGGATAGTTAAACAGAGCCGTGATGTGAACATTGTTGGGCTGGAAAGGGGGTGGTGGGTAAAAATGCTTCAAATTAAAACAATGAATTTGCAGTAAACAGTAATTGCAATGAAGTAACTGTTAGTAAGACACTAGCTAGCCGACGCTCGTCATAGATGCAAATTTTCCATAGTGGTGAGCGGTTTCCGCCTATGAAGGTGTAATTTGTAGTTACCTCAGCAGTGTGGTTTTAGGTTTCACTGTTAACTGCGGTCTTGCTTTACCCGTGAGTTGCTAACCCGTAACCGTGACGACTCTCAACAAGGAGTATGATTACTGCGCTACACTCGAGGCTAATCATGCAGTCTCAGTTTGTAAAGTGAATTTACAATCAGGAGAAGCGTGTTGAGTAGCTAGCATTCTGGCAGCAATGATTTAATCTCTACACAGCGTAACGTGAATGCCTAGACTGAAATATTATAAGTGCACAAGTAGCCTCAAAACAAGTATGAAAAGTTAGCTAGTGAGACCTCATAGACACAGCAATGGTTATTTATTTCAATAGCAAAAAGGCTTTAGTTGTAGAAACATAATTTTGCATAGGTGCATATGATGGTAACTCCCCGACGTAAGTGTACAAGATGACTTGAAATTGTGATTTCTTTGTTTTATTTAAGCCTGATGAAAACGGAAGACGCGTTATCTTCACCCAACACGTGTCCCTCAGGCCAAGGCAATGTCATGTTTGCGGTGCAGTCTTTGATGACGACGAGGTCTTACGGAGACACCTTTCGTTCCACGGTCGCAACCTTTAAGGAAGTCGGTGTTTCCCGTCTTCCAATTGGAGCAAAATTCATTGTTAAATTAAACACTATAACCTGTGGCCTCATTGAGATTGAGCAACATTTGCTTGATACATGTGCTCATGTTTGTTTTCGAACAGTTGGAAGCACCCTTTAGTACTCTACCTTGGTGGATTTATTGAATATATTGGAGGGCGATTGCCAACTGATTCTATGATTATAAGATGGAAATAATTTGGACAGAGGGCCCGCCAAAAGTACAGTCTGAGAAGGGAAACGCGTTGAATCTGTCAATTTTCAAAAAGAAGGCATTTATTTAAGAGGCTGAAAGGTAGCCTCATCACGCAAGTGTGGATCATGGTAGATCGCAAAAAAATTTCACACGTTACGGTCATTTGATTTTTTTGAGCCAATCACTTGATTTTGCAACATAACTTCACTCGTCTGTTTCTTAAACAGATCGTTTGGTATGTACGAGTAAGATTTATTCAATCGCGTATATGTATTTGGAAATTTACCTCCATCCATCATTAATGTGTCTACTTTTTCAAATCTTGGAGCGTATTACCGAAAAAAATAATTTCCGATATGGTATTGACAAAGGATCAAATCAGGCACTATGTATTTAAGAGAGTTCCGTAGGCATAGAAACAGAGTTAGGTCTAAGACTGATTGCATCGAATTACCTGTTAAGCGACTTAAAACGTTATAAGCAAGTAGCAACAGTTTTGTCTAGTTTTCACGGAGTACATTAATTTGTCAATCTAGACTGAGTTGAGAATGCAGGTCGCCGAACAGACTACAAAAACAGGGGTCAATAAAGTGGTAAGTCCTCCAGCACCCAGTGTGCTCCCCCTATCCTGCCACCTTCAAATTATCGTGTTTAGTTCCCTTCACGGTAGGTTGAATGGCAAAAGGTTGATCCTGGTAAAAGTCATGAATCACCCTACGACCTTCTTCGAGGAAAGATCGCCTATTTTATACAAAAATGTGATCCTGAAATTTGCATGAAGTTTGAGAACGGTTACAGGAACTAATGTATAATCGAAATAAACGCAGCTAGACCATTTCGTGTTTGCACTGGCAGGAATGTGGAAGTAAGGTTTGTCTTCCTCGAAGCCAAGTCAATAGCCGTGATGGTCTTGAGCAGGTGTGAACTTGTGCGATTAGCTAGGAATCAGGCTCATACAGAGGACTAGTTAAGTGTATCACATGTTAGACGTCCTTGCCATCAAAGCATGGCACACGCGCATGAGCTTTGTTTGCGCGACTAGATTTGGCAATTTTTGCTTCCACATTTCCATTTTACTAATGTGGTAACTTGGTCACTGACGCCCTTTCGCGGAGATAAATAGAAACGTTTAAGAACGACACAACGTTTTATTACTAATGCGTACGTACGAATATGAACTCGAACACTTCGACCATTTGAGTCATTGAGGAAAATTATGATATCAACTAAATACGATTACCCTCGTGAGGACTTAGCTCGGACAGCAAGGTTTGTGCATGGTATACACCTGATTGGTGGCAAAAGCACTAAAAAACCTAAATTGGGTAATTTTTGTATCAAACCACGCTCTTAAGAATAAATTAACATCAAGGGTTGGTGCTTCTGTACGTTAGTGGTCTTTGTTGAGTCAAAGCAATGTATTTATTTTAAGGAGTTAGCAACAAAAGCGGCCAAGCTGTTGCTAGGGTGGCAAATAGCAAAACGGCGATTAATCGATATCAGATGAAGAATTATGTCCCGAATTTCGCCTCCTAGAAGGTAGTTTGTAAAATACTTAGCCAATGACAGCCAGTCACATGTGCAAAGTAAAGACTAAAACGCGATAGCAATTTGTTAAATTAATAAGTGAGGCACTAACACATTTGATCCACGTCTGGGTCGGGTTTTGTCTTCTTCTTCACGAAGCCGCTGTTGTAGAAAAAAGAAGACCCGTAAGCGACTCTTCTGCTCGCCGAGAAACACTCATTGGCAAGAGCATTTCAGAGCTTTAAATTTTGAAGCCTTTGTATGTAAATAAACCAGTGTTTGATCTATATTGCAAGTTAAGGAAGTAGCTATCAAAATAGAGGTACGAGAAGTTTGAAAACGGTAATGTCCATGTTCATGGTTGATTTTGCTAATGGCATCGTTTGATAAAAAGCTTTGATAGTAAAAGTGGGATTTGTTAATGTTTAGCGTTTTCCACGTAGTCACAACTGGAGAGAGAACATTCATGTAAAGTGCGGTGATAAGTGTCAATGATAACAAATAATGATAGATATTTCGTAGTTAGCAGTAGATTTGCTGCAATTAACGTCACGTGCGACATTCGTAATCTATCGTATCGGGATTGTCTTCAAAAGCCCAAATTTCCAAATGCATTAGCAATCTGAATTAAGTTATCCCAAGTGATATGGTAACTCTAATCACTCACGCACAACACCAGTTTTCCAAACAGCAAACTATTCCCTTCAGCCTTTTCAAATACTGTCAATAATCAGACTTGGAACCTACGAATTTGACCATTCATATATAATGAAAACAAAAACTTGCATCATTGAATTGCACCAGCTTTTCTGAATGCTCCATACTATTCTTGTGATTAATATAATAATCCAGAGTCGGAAAATCAATGCTACAGTAGATGCAATGCACAACTGCATAACCGGAGGCACAAGCAAGGCTTCCTCCAGTGACCTAAAATGGAAGTAAAAGCTGTAATAGACTCCGGGCCATTCTTCAGCAGTCACTGAGGACATTTCTAATAAGGATGTTGCTAGACTCGCACGATGTTATGTGGAATGTAGAAAATATTTGAAGCTACGAGTATCCAGGAGACAGCTTAAAATCTTGAAAAAAATCATGGAGAAGAACTTGAGCAACATGTTTCAGCATCACGAGAACACAACAGGACGTTTTACGAGCAAAAATTTCACCTTAGATGAGGCGTGAGTTGAATTCTGAATTTTCGGTCTTACGGAATGTCCACCACACTCGAATCCAGCGTCAGGTTTGACGTCGTCCTTTCGCGAAGACTCAGGCTGCTGCAAAAAAACATGGTGCACGTTTCGACACGACCACCACGACACACCAAGCAGTTGTTTCAACAAAACGCAACAAAACAATGAATTAGTAATAATATTCACGGTGAAGCCAGTTCCATTGCTCGAAGCCTCAGTAAATATTGGAAAATAAATCAAGTGTATTTCGATTACAACCTAATCCTGTGGTATGCAAGGCGTTCGTTACATCCCCATTTCGCTTCCGTAGATTGACAACTCACCAATCATCACTCTATCTCTCACACACACACAGGGATCTTCTTTGGCTTATCAATGCACGCCGACAAGGTACTGGTATGAGCAATAATGCGTTGCATTTGCTCAGAGTTAACCGATTGTGCAGAGAATTCCCTTGAACCCGATTATTGTGATTGAAAATTGTAGCATCGCCTAAACCATTTTGTCTAGAGGTGGAGTTGCAATGCACTACGCAGAACATTAAGTATGCCAATGCAAAAAATCGAGAATCGCGTTACGTAAGTCCTCATACATTTGAAGTCACTATTAATAGAAATCCTACAATTGAAGATAAAATTTTAATCACCAAAATTTGCTGATGACACCCACAACCAACCGGTTAGCATCTAATCTTCCCTTACATTAAAGATGAATGCTGTGGCGTCAAAGTGCAGAAATATGGATTAAAACCACGAATAGAGACTTTTCTAAAATTTTGGTCGATTAGTCTAACACTCAAAGATTCTGTTGAAGTACATAGGTTATTGTGAAAATAAATATTTACAGCATAAGGGAGTTTATCTAAGCGTTTTTTGTGAATTTTAAATGTCTGGTTCATCAGGGACCAAAACATAGATGAAGAAGTATAATACTGTGAATTTGTCGTAAATCCTACCAGAAAGATGTGGGAATAATGGATAACAACAACTCACAGTTGAAATATATGCCTTAGTGATGTTACAGCCATGGGCTATTGGCATACCTAAAGTACGAAAACTAATGCGGGACTTGATGATTTAATTTTGGCCTGATTCAGCGCTTCTTTACCAATAGTAAATACAAAGCAGACCTCAATTGTTATGTTGATGGGCTAAGTTGAGTTAGTTGCATCTAACGTTAGTGTGTAAGTGTGAAACTGAATTCCACTGAACTAGCTCTGATTTTGTAACGTCAATGACTTCGGCTATGGCCAACGTGATAAAGGACTTTTGTTTATTTGAAAGCTACTCATAGTGACGCCACTGAGATTCTACGGTTTATTAGTTGATATTTACAATATATGGCGTCCCGCGAAGCTTTGCGTGCAGAGTTGACATTAGCACATAAAAGGACATGCTACTCATTAAACTATCAAGAGATTGTAGATGGTAGGGAAGAAGAGAATTGACCTGTGGCTATTATGAAATACAGGAAACACAGTGCTTGGACAACGAAACGAAATTTAAAGCATAATGATAAAATAAAGTCTGAGTCCGATACAAATTTGGAGAATTTTTGATGTTAATTACATATATAATCAATATTCCCGTCTTTTGGTTTCAGAAATCAATACTCATTTAACCAAAGCAATCATCAGGGTAAACCGCCTAAAATAAGCGTAACGTCTTAGATGGTAATTGGACGATGACGTTTGACGCGCATTGGCAATAGGTGCTACATGAAGTCTAAAAAACTCACTGAGGCTGCATACATGAGTCAACGATTGACTTTAGTAAGACCAATTCACTCTCTAGGTTTGAAATTTCATGATCAGCAATCGATTGAATGAAACCTGGATTGACAAGAACGACCATAAATGCGGACCTACCGATTTGGTTTTCAATTCTTCACAACGTGAAAGCAAATCTTTCAATGTCCTTAGATGTTTGGAAAATGACCCATTCGGACATGGCTTCTGCTGGTTAAATGAATTTGTGTGACTGCCATAACCTGCTCCATTTGTTGGCTCATAGATGCTTCTCACGTCCGACCATACCACTTCACTACTTTGCACTTTCTCCATCAAATCCTTGCAATAGAGTTTTAAAAATCAAATTAAATTCATCAACTATTCACGAGAAGACTCCATCAAAAAGCCTTACACATAAAATGCGAGGATGTGATGCTCACCTCGATATTTTTGGTGTCCAGAGTCTCAATTCGGGCTGCCTCTAATGATTTTATGGAGGCTTTCAATGTGTCTGATTCGAGTTGATTGAGTGCCTCAGGCAAATTGTATAGAAAAGTTTCGGTCAACTCATTGGTCTATTACAGCGTAGGTTATTGGAGTGAATGTAACATCAATGCAAAAAAAAATTATTAGGCGCAAGTCACTACTGCTAAATGGTATTAAATGTATAAACTATTTCTGCAAAGTGTAAGATCCACATCTTACGGCATCTTTAATCGGGATCCACGAGTAATTCACAACTTGATCTTCCACCTCACGTCCCCATAAACAATCAATATTAAGGGTCTAAAGTGGTTTCATAACTTTACAGTGCTTGACAAACCTTGTAGAGCACGAATACTTTTTGACGTAATTTATTGGACGAACTCATACGGATAATCTGGGCCAAAAATGCCTTTTGTTTAACAGTATCTTTTACTAATGGGTTGTACGTTGCACAAAGCTGAATAAGACATAAAATCCAAAGCCTTTGAATTTCAAGAATATTGCTTTTGTATTCTACTAACAGAATATCACAAAGTTCTTCCGCGATCAGTTTTTCATCACGCAGTGACGACCACAGAGACATAAACGCCGCAAGTCTGTTTTGTGTACACGGATCAAAAGTGTCTGTATTAATAAAAAAAGATAACCTTTACAATATTTTCTACGATGAGTCAGGAAGTCATATAAATATATCTGGAATATGTTACTGGGAACAACATCCGCAAATGAAGCCGGATAAAGCAAATACCTACTAAAATTGTTATGCACACCGGAAGCACCAGATCTGGGATGGAAAATCTAATCAAAGAGAATAAATTAACGAAATTTCATATCAAACCCCAAGTAAACAGTCAGCAGAGTTTTTCTTGGGAGTTGGAATTTGAGCCCGATATAACAGCGTCAACAAGGATGTATGGGGATGGTCAGTTTCTAATTTATTGTGTGGCAGGTGTGGGTGAACAGCAATTATAAGACCTTTTCTGGTTAGGATATAAAATTATACGAAAGGCGAAAATCAAGGTATGAACGACACTGCCGGAACTAATACCATATGTCACCAAAGCACTATATATTTAACGAGATATTTCAGCAATAGAATGCGATGTTTCGACCTGAGGATTACTGTAAATAACAGCTGGCAGAACACGTGGTACAACGAGAAGTTAAGTTAATCAAAGACGTATTAACGTACTTTATTTAAACAGAACCAGTCACTAATAGACAGTTTAATAATTTGGGGAACAAAATGAGTAACTAACGTACCCTTAATAATTTGCGTGGTACCCGGTTTCAATGCCATTTAAGATTGTGTTAGGAAGGTATAAATCTAAAAATATTTACCTGAAAATAGGTGCCACGAATTTAAACTTACTTTGAAATGAAGGAAAGAGACGAGGAGAAACAAAGGCACTATCAATGAGAGCCTAGATAAAGAATTAACAAGCAAGTAATCTCGTTTTTGGTTAGTGTTATAACATGAGTGCCCTGAAACTGTAGAAGGGACAAGGAACTGAGTGGCGGTGTTGGAAATAACAGCTAAAATAATTTCATTAAATACACAATACGACCATTTCTACCTTTGAAAATGTCTATTCTAATTTAAAATTGTGGTTTAAGAACTTGTTCATAAAAGTTTTACCAAGACGTAAACAGAATATTACACGATCCCACTAATTAAGATTATTTTATTAATAACTTCCCATCTAATTACTTATTTTATAAAGATTCCAGCATGTCGAGTTCATAAACGAGAAAACAGAAAATCTATTTCACATCCATACACAGCCATGGGGACAAAAACGAGAGCCCAGGCCTGTTATAATAGAATTATCTCCGTCAACCATAAGTGGCCGCGACTTTCTGCTGGTAATACAATTAAAATATTTAAATAATTGAAATGCCAAATAGTCCAATTACCGAACGGTGACGTAAACGCTCAAGTAACAATCCATCTTAACTAGGCTTTACAGCAGGCAAAATTCAGACATTTCCAAAAAATACAGATTCTATGCAGGCACAACAGGATGTTATTTTATTCATTATTTTAAAAAATCAAAATAAACAAAGTTTGTTAAGAGGCAGCCAAACATAGTGGTAGTTAAGGATAATATTTATGTACATGGAGCAATGTGGAGCAGTTACAAGTAGCGGAAAGTTTCTGTTAATCAGGGCCTGTTCACTAACTATTCTTAGATCAATAAAACTAAAAAACGCAAGTAAATTACAATGGTTTTAAAACAGAACATTTCCCAAAAATTTTGGAGGTAGCTCACCAAGGACCAGCAAAACATCCAAATTCCCCTTCAAGTTCGCACCCACGACCTTGACGCGTAAAATCAAAGTAAAATATCATGGACAGTTAATAAACTGGCTGTAATATATTTCAGTGGAGCTGTCGTGTGAAGATTCGTAAGTAAAAAAAACAATGTTGCAGATTATCATAGAAATAAAATTTGAATGATGAATACTGTTGATTTCATTATTTTCAAAAGGTTGTTTGAAACTGCCTCTAAAAACATAGCATTTATCCTTTGTTAACAAATAATAAATTTAAATCCAATAACCTGTACGAAACAACTGCCAACATATATTTATTGATGAAGGGCTAAATTCAGCGACATCATGCTGACAGTCATCACCAATTTTATAGAACTTGAAGACGTTTTTGCATAGACTTGTAGCTAGAATGACTCAAAAGTGATTTGCTCATGTAATTGTGCTTGAGACTTGCCTTTAATAACTTTATATTACTGTGCAATAGTCTGGATTTTAGGTTAGACCATCACTCTGAAATTTTGCAGTATAGCCATTGCAGGTTAAACACAATACAATTTGAAGCAATTAAATTGCTGCTATTGCGTTGAATTCGGTTTGAATATATTAAGTAGACCATATCTAATTTCATGAGAAGGTGACATTTTCTATGAGAAAAAGCAGATGGATTTTAATGTTTTTTAATGTTTGGTTGCAGATATGAGTGTAAGGATGTTTGATTATTCAAATTTAATCTCACATTTATAACGACCTAGTGTCTTTTGGGTCTTGGCAAAGTAACCAAGTAGGCCAAATTTCGTATCTAGATAGGGTATTTTAGCTTTGATGGACAAAATTTGCTAGCCCAAGTCACTTGTTACATTATTGCGTAGACTATTTGGTTCTCCCTGAGTTGCTTTGTGTGACCCATTAATCAGGCCCTGGTGGCCCGAAGTCAAATAATGGGACAGAAACGTGTCTTTTCCGAAAATTTTTATCTGTTAACTGCATGATGGCAGCCATGAGGACGCGTCAACTCTTATTTTATTAAGGCGATAGTTTATCCTGGGCTAACACTCTATGTGGTTAACAAATCCCTATAAGCCACGATGTTAGCACATCTGTGACACACTGTTTCGCACATCTGGGCTATGAATACATACGCACAGACCCCACGCAACTACCTGTTTGAGATCTCTGATAAACGGTTGCTTCTCTTTTCCTCTCCGGACTTATTCCTCCCCTGAGTACTTCGGGTTGCAATTTCACAGTTGTAAAGATTCAAGAATTGAAGGAAATGAAGAACACAGGGATCCATTAAAGAACAAGATGCATTGTTCTAGAGTCAACTATTAAGTTAGACAACATGGAAGGAAAAACATTATTATTGCCTTTAAACGTCTGTTGAGGCAAGATACAATGTGCAATACCAAAGTAAGAGAGGAGAAAGAACCAACCGTTTATTCGATGTCGCAAGCAAGTTCTAACTGTTGCGCTATTGGGCATAAAAAGTTGTTTCCAAATAATGCGGGTTGCTGGCCAATACGGTCTAGGTGAACCTGTATAAGGATAAATGACTGAATGGCCACATGTGCGAAACGGGTAGCGTGCGGGAGGTCAGCGTGGCGCTGAATGTGACAAGCAGATCAATGGATGTGAATCAGCACGATTCATTGTACGTCACGCACGGACGTCCTCCAGACTAAGCTGATATATGATCTGTGGATGACAGTCATACCACAGACTACTTGGAAAACTCTTCTATTACGGAAGGTTAGATTGCAACCATTTTAATTGGTCTGTAAGGAGCATTTTTGTAATTGGTTTTTTTGCCGAGGAAAATGAACTGATTTAAAGTGTAATTCGAAGCCATAGAATTGGTTTAAGAAGCTCATGGCCATAGTCAGCAGTCATCGACCATGTGCTTCTCTCGTAACACGTCAGCCTTTCAATACAACTTTAAAGGAGTTTTCTTTTTCATTAATTTCCGAGTATTAAATCTGAGTTAGCTATAATGCCTAAAATTGACAAAAAATTCACTTAGACAGATAATCTTGTCATTCCTTATTTCTTGGGGACACCTAGTAATCGATAACACCACCAACTCAACTGTTCGCTTTTACTTTACCGGAATGATCTTTTTTTCTTGTTGCACTGTGATAAATTAAATATTTTTAATCTTAAATATGGTAAATCATTTTTTACTAAACTAGTGCAGTCGGTCACCATCATAATTGGGATTTCGTTGGTTTGATATCATTTAAAATGCATAGATTTGTATATTCAAAGATTGGCATCGAAATACCAGAGCTGGTAACTAGGAAATAGGTTTCTACTCCAAAAAACCTAATCGCCCACTAATAAATTGTTTTAAATGTAATAAGGGATAGCATGAATAAGGCAGTATTTAAAGAAATCTTGGCAACGTGAAGCTTTTATACTGAAAGAGCTCATTCCATGATAAGAAGGAAAGATGTCAAACCAAACCTAATGTGGTAGATTTTAACATAGCTGATGACATTTTAATTTTGACCGCGAATCAGCTTTCAGTGAAACCTTGGTTCATCAGTCAAGCAAGGGTACGCTACAATCCACTCCAATTTTCTCCAATTTTCGTGTAAAGCAAATTATCTGCACGAAATACGCCATACCATTTCAATCAGCGAACATGAAAGGTCTAATCTGTCCATTCTAGTCAATTTAAGTGCCAGTGAACTTAGCGCAGATCAAAAGAATTTTTTTACCTTCCATCAAAATCGCGTTCTTATTAACCCATCTAATGTAGGTGAAAATATTATCAATGGTTGATAATTATCATTAAAAAAATTAATCTCTGTACAATGTATCCATCGTCTTTATTACCCACGTCCGATCCTTTTTCTAGCCTTTTTTTGCCGATGGGTCGACTTTCTAAACGACTTTCTGCTCCGACTTCTCTTAAGCTTTCTTGATTTTCTTCTTTTTCTTCGATTATTTGCTTTTTTACTGGAAGCCCTTTTTTTTGTTCGAGACTTTCTTGGGGAAACGCTTTTTTTGTGCTGCCGATTTCGCGACCGCGATTTCCTTCTTTTGTCCTTTTTCTTTTTTCTTATGCTTGCGACATGACGGAACGTTGAGGTTCTATCAGTTGAGGACGAATCAGTTGACTCAGTAACCGAGGACTTGGGTGTAATAAAAAGGTTCGAGCGTGTAAGATTCATGCTGATGTTTTTGCGGCTAAAGACTGGAGATGCAAGTGAGCCGTTTTTTGAGGCAGCAGCACGTTCCCTACCGCCAACATTCATGCTTTTAATGTTAGATTTTCTAACAACTTCCTGATCTGCATTGCCTTCTATTTCCGATCTTCTGACTTCTTCAGTTTCAGTTTGCTTTCTAGTTTTCTCCACTGAGTTCTCTCGTGGGCCTTCAACATTTTGAAGATCGATTCCATTGTTTTCGGTTGATCCGTGTGATGCCAATTTTTGGGCCGTCTTGGGATTGCGCCGGAGTGGCTCGATAGGGTTCTTTTTTTTTCCAGTGTCACCCGAATCTGAGGCTAGTTTGAGTGCGGTAACAAATTTGAGGTCGTCCAGTTTGGTGGTTATTCCCCCTCGTCCCATGAATCCACCACGAGGGGTTGTTAACATGTCCTTCCAATATGACATGGGAACGTACTCGAGCAGTATGTTTATTACTCGTGGTCGATAGGGCGGCTTAAGATTAGCCGTCACGTAAGAGCATGCCTTACATCCCCGGTGGCCGTCTTTGATTTCCTTGCTACACTCGGTGCAGTGGAGATTGATCAAATCGTTAGCAAAGCGGCTAGCCAGTAGGTAGCGGGTCATTCCGCATAGCGCTGGCTCGGACCGATAACCGTCGCCCATTAACTGATATAATTGAGATAAAAACTGCATGAAGTAGCAAAAAATATCACGCTTTATTGGATTTTTACTCAAAGCCTTGGAGATAAATGAATCCAATGAGCGGGTGTACGACTTAACATCTGGCTTCCCATCATTCTTGGATGGGGGTGGGCCAAGGATCAAATAACCGTTGGCTGGGAACTCGATCGTCAGGGCCAAACCGTCTGAACTGAGCTCGATGTATCGAAACATGGCCCGAGTAATGACGCTTGTTTGATAGGGTTCGAGGTCTGCTTTGCGCTTGACCATTCGCTGTTTTTCGGAAATCCCTTTATTGGAAGAGTGAAGGAGCTTAATTACCTCATCGACTTCGGCTGTTCTTCGTAAATTCCCCGCCAAAGCATCAGCGTTAGAAAAGAGGGTGCTTAAAGGACCAGGAAGGATACTCAACTGACGTGTGGCTATCCTTGAAATGATTTCCTCGCATATGGATTTTATTAAAGGAGGGATAACTGGCGGTTTTGCGTCCTTGAAAGTCTCCTCGAAATTGATGGGAATTTGAAAATCCACTCCGGTAGCTGTCTTGCGCAAATTGAACGAACGCCTAGATACTCGCTCTGACATAATGGCATGCCTAGGTGCCAACAAGCACGTGACAACCATCAATAAAAGCTCGACGTCTTAACGAACAGTCCACCAATTATGACAGCGGTCACATGTTGCAGTGTGCACGCATTTTTCTACCTATCAAAATGATTGTATTAGTTGGCAAACAAAAAAAACTTATGTATCGAAATAGAGAGCTTAAAGCTTAAAAAATGGATAAGTCGATCTAAACATTGCAGACAAGACTTTTGAACTTTTCCTACACTAAAAAAGGTGATATTGATAAAATAGAGTTATTACTGTGCCAGGCCTTTAGCAATGAACATGTAACCAGAGATGTAATATACTAAGCCGTCGACTTGTGAAGCCAGTGCAATTCCTGAAAGATGATTGGTGGGAGCCGCTCAGAAATTGGAACGGTTTACATTTTTTTAACCAAAGCGTCGTGTAGCAAAGTGGACCAAGCTAATAAAAAATTCAAGTTTTTCGTATTTTGGCAAAAATTATCACTTGCCTCAAGCAAAAGTACGTTTAAGTTTGGCGACCTAAGGGATTTTTAATCGAATTTCGACCAATAACGTTCCAGGGGGAGGGGGGAGGGCAGGTCTAGGGTCATACTTTCGTGACCCATTTGGATCCAGCTTAACCCGGAATCAAACTGCGGTGATACACTGCCAGCAAACGAAGCGTCCAATTGTCTTAGTTAAATTCGTTATGAGTAGCATGTCTTGTGCTTGAAACCCCTAAAAATAGGGTGATCAATCGTGTGAAGGCATGCATATTTTTCGAGTGCAACTAACAGTTTATGAGTAAAACGCGATTTGCTTTGTGAGAAACAGAAGCTGGAAAATATGTTGTTTGTGATGGTTGCGAAGTGAACTGTAACCGATGTTTGTGACGGAAAGTGTATTAAAGTTTATTATGATTAAATGCGTTCAGTCTGCCTTAAAAGGTTTACAAATAAATCAATTTTAGAGAGTAAAAGGTCGTTGGGTTGTTTAAATAATTAATTCAATGAGAGGAAACACAACTTTTGCCGAATTTCTCATTGCAATCCATCACAAGTAATTAGTGAATGATACAAATCAACCTGTTGCTTTTACAACAGACCTACATGGCTGATTCGGTTGAATCAAGCCTTACTCAAAATCCCCCGGCAAATTATCAGAAAAGTCAATTTCTGTAGATAGGTGCTATGATTCGATACCACTGCTAAATCCCTTCGAAGCAATATTGTGCCACTAAAGTTCATGAGGAGCCATGTGTTTCGCCCCACTTTGGCTTCGTGTATCACCAACTTCAAAAGGGCACACTGGTTTCCTTGCACAAATCATAATTTTGCCTCGCCTAACTATGGTATCCAGAATTCAAACAAGCAGTCATCAAGGTGAGTTTCAGTTAGGTATTGAAATGACTGGTACGTGTTGAAATCAGAAGGCGTTAAACGTATTCAACATACGACTTTTATTAAGGAACTCCTAAAAAATCATGAAAACCTTGCGATTTTCTTTGACTTTTTATTCATACTACATAATCCTGATTCAAGCATCAAGTTGTTTTAGATTAACGTGTTTTTCTCCTCTTAGCCAACCATCTGTCAGATTTTTTGTCTGTCAGAAAGACTATCTACTCTTTGGCAGTCTTATTCAATTTATCTATGAAAACAGCTATCAAATTAGCCATAGGAGAATTTATACGTGGAAAAATCTTAATAATCAGAGTAATGAAAGATAGACAATTTAAGTTCCAGCAATCAATTTAATTAAAGCATGCATCACCACGATGTTTAGTAGGCTATGTTATTGAGTTCTAATGTAGAATAGTAAATGGAGTTTAGATACTTGTTCAATGTTATTTACTCACAACTCTTTTAGGGTCCAACTACTTGCGACGTCATCAAAGTGTATTAAACCCGATAATTTTGGCATTAAAATTCATTCCACATTTAGGCTAACTATACTTTCATTTTTTGGATCCCTAAAAATGATATTGCTGATAAAAGTTACCACGTATGTTTAAGCGATTTCTTCAAATGAAGTGAACCGGTTGAATACAATTGTTTAAAAGTTTAATAAATAACAAAAAGTAATAACTTTCGTTACTCGTGATTTTTAAGTTAATTCATATCAGACCACCAAGAAGGCCATAAACAGCCATTGTTTTTATAAGACAACAAAAGCCATTAAAAATTAAATTCAGCAACCTAACTTTTGCAATTCTTTTGTCCCAGTTAAACAAAATACGCCACTAAGACGACATTCTTGTCCCTTCTTCAACAGTTGCTTGGGCTAAAACTCTGTCAACAGTGAAATGACGCCTCAAAACTAATCACAAGAACCACCGAAAATTAAAAAAAGGTCATCTGCAGGTATAGAGTAAGTATGACTGTGTATTTAAAGGCGCATAGAAAATATGGGATCAGTTGTGACCTTGTTAGGACACTTTTCTTTGTACTACGATAAAACGAATGTAGAAAAGGAAAACTGGAGAATAATTCGAGTCACAGTGAGTAGGATTTGTGGAATGCCGCTCCAATAAGATATCTGAATAATGAATTAAATCAAAATTAGTAAATTCTAAGTAGGAGAGTGGTTCGTGGATAGCAGGACTATGTGCCAGATATTATTGTGTAATGTATTGGGGTTGGTATTTTATGCCTATTCTAGTCATACTATCAACGTGCTATTCCGTTGAGCATGTTTAGATCAAACGCCTCTGTTACAGGCAAAAAAATTACCTTCGGAATTAAAGCCTCCAATGACAGTTTTTCTGGACCAAGCTCTACCTAAAAGTTAACTGAGCTTGAAACAGAGGATTATGAAAATTGCTGACAAATTCAATTAGGGGTAAAATAAAAACAAGGGGTTTGCCCGGTCCGGACTGCGACTTGCCCATCACTACCTATATTCTGGTTGACGACTAGCGACCTGCAACGCTACATGCCATGAGATCTTATCAAATGCTTTTTGACAAACAATGTACCTCAAATGCTAAAAGAAAATAAATAATTTCGGAAAAAAATATTTTTGCTGCCCAAGCAAGAAGATCCTCTCGAGATATTGATCGACATGACTCAAGATTCAGAACGCAGATAGGAAAGCAGTACTGGCAAACCTGATTGCGAAAGAATGACTATTTAGACCTCAAGCCCACGTTGACGGATCTCGCGGTCAAGCTCTCAAGAAAGCGCCAAGTGCGCTGAGAGGTTAAACCAGCATCTTGTAAAACTGTGCAAAAGCAGAATGCTACGTTTATAGCAGTAACAATTGATCACTGTTCAGTACAATGCTGCCATAATTGCACTTCGAGGCATTTAGACACAGATGAAAGAAGTCAATATGAACGTGCATGAATGCTTTTAAATAATGTACCTCTTCATAAAGCACATATAACTCTGATTGCAACCTTGCTAAAATTGTATCATGAACAACAACGTTATAAATTGAATCAGCAAACCCCTATCTACTTCTGTCTGCAAAACCAGCCAAACATTTTTGACTGGTCTTACTCGTTAAACCGCAGATAATGGGAAGTCCTAAATGTAAATAAATGTCGCTAGAGAATGTTAATTTTGCTTCACCGATGCCAGACGTAGACGCTAGCCTCACCTGGATTTATATGCTAAAATAACAAGTCGCTACATTGGTCATGGAATTTAACTGCTTTGTGTTTAAGAAAACATTGTATGGTGCTATTTTAGTTCATTAAATATCATCCTTTATCTTAGACTAAGGCAAACTTTTGTCTTCCAGGCTGGATTTGGTACATGCATATTGCTAAATACCGGTTAAATCAGTTGACATGACCCGGGACGACATCACAACATTAAGCCTTGTGATGAATTCGTGTAAATTCCCTGCCCCGACAAGCTCAATTTTTCTCTTGCTTTGTCAGTCACATGCCTGAGAGATCGGATATTGAATTTTTCGATGGGCACAGTGAACTCTTAGCAAGTAAGGTTCAAGAGAAACACTTCAACAGTGTTTGTCCACTTGTAAATATGAATTGGGCTAACACGCAGCCTACAAAGTGCATTTTTGCCTTAGCTTCCGGTCTACTGCTAATTGCAAATGTGCCCAAAGGGATTCGCGAATTTCTACACTCCATACAGATCGGCCCGCCACGAAGTTTTATGGGTATGACTAACTTCCACCAATGTTTCCTGCCTAACGCAGCTTCTTTGTGTTTTCCACTAAAGTTTTTTACCGGTAGCAATATCTGACAGTTGGCCATGTATGATAAAGCATACAACGTTTTAACATTGACGAAGGACGCTGATCAGCAACACGAACCATTTTAACCCTCCTTAGTGCTGTTTCCTTTTTCAACCGTTTATTACAATTAATAACAGACTGCAAATATGGATGCCAAACTTTTAATTATGTTTCATAGAATTTCTTAAATGTGTAAAAGTGCCATATCACCTGGTAGTCTATCGTGTTGTCAAACGCTTCTAAAATCAGACTAGCCTTCAATCTAAACACTTCGATAGTTCTCTGATTGACACTTGACTTGAATCGCGTGATTTTAGACAGGATATGGCTAGCATATAAAGCATTAACATCTCAGCTTCTATATATTATTCTTCAGTTCACATTTTAGCTTACCACACAAAAAATGCATGCACATATTAAATCCCAGAAGGCCACTCCGAGTAACGGAATAATCTTAGGCAAGAGCCAGTATGAAAATCAACTCATAATTTTCCCGTTTTCAGCAGTCTGACTGGCAGACGAGTAAATTGGTCTGGTCGTTTTGGTGTGCCTCTTGAGAACAAACAACCACATTAATTTTTGGCATAATTGTTTCATTCAAAAGTCTGGTGGACTTTTCAGTTATCCTATTGGCGCGAAGTCCTTTGACGTAAGGCAAAACATTGCAAGATTAAATTCTTAAACGACGACGGTTATTTTGACTCTACCTCTTAATAGTATCATTCACTCTGCAATCCATCGACAGAGACCTTAGTTTCACGGTAAGAATTCGCAATTGTAACGGTGAATGAAGAAAGCCTTTTTTTAAAAATCCGGTTTTTTAAATGTCTTTGATTTCGTCGTGGTGTTTTAATGTTTGAATAAATTCAATTTATTGACTCGGATCAGTGAAACCGTTTTTCATAAATATTGACATTAATCGTGTCCGTTTCTGCCAGAGTAAACAGGAATTCTGAATCAAAGGGCACTGTCTGCACCCTTCCATTTGCTTTTCCTGGGTAGATTGATGAATATGTCTCTAAATAAAGATGGTAAAAGTTAATCTGACTCGCCTAAATACGCCCGCACGTCAGTTCTGACAAGACAAAATTGCTTCATCAAGACGGTTATTCTGCTGTGGCAAGATCTACCATGAGAAATTAATCTGTTTTTTTTTATGGAAAGTGTATTTGTAGTAAACCGAGCGAGTGGAAGGTTGTCCAAACAGGTTTACTATAAGTTGACTTTTAATTGCGACTAACCCGTACAATTCAATGGTTTCTGCTCGCATACGAGTGTTAGTGCCACTGCTACGTTCACGGGTCCCATAGGGTGTCAAGGCGCGACTGGATGCAATGGGACTCACCACTCCTGCACAGTGCTGGACCGCACGAGCTTAGGAAAATGTGCAAACCCTTCTCTTGCATGCTAATTGTAGGTAGCCAGTAAAGTAATGCAAATCAGATATCTCGCTTTGCTTTTAAAACTTGTGACCAAAGTGTAAACAAGTGACAAGTAGTGCCATCTGTTTTTGTTTTTAGGAAATGTTGGTGTTGGTTTACATTTGCCATAAAACTTAGTTTGATCTTTCAAAATAAACAGACAAACTACTGATTTTGTAACCTTATAAATTGCATTTATGAAAAACCTAGAGGGGAGTTTTTAATCATTCCTGTATGCACAATATTCGATAAGAAGTGCGTGTTAGTAAGTAATATCCTGATGCACCTTCCCCAATTTGGATATTTGGTTGGCATAAATAGGAAACATTTAAATGGCGCAATTTGACAGGAAAAAGAAATACTTCCATAGTAAGATTTTTTCTGCCTGATTGCAAAAAATATATGGTCCATTGTCATTTGTTGAGTCATAATAACTCAGCAAATTTATCGTTCATTACCGTTGAATATGACAGGCATCTAAGGTACTGATGTAACTTAGTGGTCCAGAAGAAGTTGCTTTTATGTGAGAAAAGTGATGGGTGCAGAAGAAGTCACATAAATGGTCTCCAAGACTAGGCAGAAATTCTGGTTAAAAAAGAAAGGTGGCAAAATAAGACCCTAATTCAATTATAACAGTCAAAGTGTTTTAAACGTGAGAGTGTACTACGGACGGATTATTTGGGTTTCACAATTATGGCTTTACAATGATTCATATGATCCAGTGGTGGTAAATTTTTTTTCCAAATTAGATATCAGGTTTTAAATTAACTTACAAGGGGGACGTTTGTCGTTAATTATCCGGATCACATGTTAATCGGGTAAATTAGGCGAAAGAAAAAAATTTGAAATTGAAGTTTAAAAGTTGCTTGCATTAAGATGCCAGTTATTGACACAGAACCTTGATTCCATCCTACACAATAGTTAAGATAATCAATTAGTGCTTATAATTGATTGGTACACACGAAGAAGGAGCATTAATAACTAGTTCATGAAAGTCAGTTTGGCAGCAAGTTGCCCATCGTCGGCATTAAAATATTTGCAGAGTAGCTCGTCTGCTGTAGGAGCCTGACTTCCTCTCAGGAACACTTTGCCATTGGCCAGCTCATACTAAGATTTCTCTTGCACAGTTACAGCTCAATCCGTTAGTGTTCTCCAGGTTCCCTGTCTAAGGAAGCAAATAGTTTCATGGCCAACTCACGATTCTATAACCTATCGACAAGGAAAGTGATTAGAAGTCTTTTAGTAAATAAACTTAACATCTACCATTGCCGGAGGAAATACTAACCAATTAACCAATTTGTCTTAAGGACGTTTCAGATTATTTACCGTAAAGTTAAACAAGAGCCGTTATTTTACCTCTACAGTAATGAAAGTTCATAGATTCGGAGACGCATTTGGTCAAAAGTACAGCAAAATTCTTTTTACTAAGATCTGTAAAGGTGAACTGTTTTTGTAGGGTGTACGGTTGGCAAAGTAAACTGCCCAAGGTTGAATGCGTTTCGGTTTGACTAACCCTTAAAAGAATAATTCAACTTGATCGGAAGCACGCCGTAATTCAAAATAATCCACTGACCTTTCTTTTAATTTAGGACATTTAAATACATTGGTACTGCTAAAACCGACATGTTTATATGTAATAGATGTAAAAGAGAAGTACCGTTCGCTTTTGGAAACAACACACATGAGAAAAGAATGAAGACTTATGTAGTTCAAAAAACAGTTTTTGAAGTGGTAGGACAAATGAAGCAAAATTAATACCTTCTAGAACTATTCCATGAATGGTGAACAACATATCCAAACTCCTTATTGGATCATTTAATGGTGAGCGTATACAAACCTTTTGGTCAGATTCTTGCCATATTCTAGTTTGGTTTCATACAATTTTCCCAATGCTTGCAGGCACGCGTGTAGCACCTTTTTTGTTCATTTGCAAGGTCATCGTCAAGCTCATCGTAGGCAAATTGACCACAGGCGATGAATCCATCTCGAATACCTCAATTTAAACATGAGTGAAAGTTGTCCAAGGCTTTGATACTAATCTTTCTGTGAAAACAGTAACAAACCAATCTCTGAGGCGAAATCTAAAAGAGCTGTCACTGACTACTTGGTGAGGTGATACAAGCAAGTTGTATATTCGCACGTGTCTAAATGGCAACATTTTAATACTAAATTATTGGTTTAGGAGGTCCAGGGCTAAAAATGACATCGCATGAACAGACATGCAGGCTTTTGAGGAGTCTGATTATGCGTCTCTTAAGTAGTGGAAGGGAGGATGGAAAGCACTGACACCGTGGATTATTGAAATTACGTGGCTGAACATCCAAGAGAATTTTTCACTCACATATTCTAAAAATATATAAAAGTATGATAAGAGATTATTTATTAACCCACTGCCACTGTACAATACACTATTAATTTGCCACCATCTGTCCGAACGGTAATAATCCTGATATCCTATGAAGATTTATAACAAGTTATTGTCCTTTTAATTATATTGCTAATTTAATTCACCGAAAAAGCTCAGAATTTAAGTTGAATACTAAATTTCCATAATTAGAAAATTTAACGTAGTTTGATATACGTCTTCTTTGCACACTTCACCTGACATCGAGGTGGGTCGGTTACACATGCATTTTTAAAGGCATTGAAATCTGCCCTAACTGATTCTAATTTTTTGCAATTTTACTTCAAATTACTGAACCAATAATGTATTCTCAGCTTATAGAGGTATCTGATATCTCTATATTAGATGGCTTACAATATTCGAAGAATTGATGGCACACCCCGCTTATTATTCTTCCTACTTTAACTTTTGTTTATTTTACTATTAGAAAAAGAACCTAAGTAATGGTTAGTCACTATGCTCAACAAGGCAATGAACGCATACCCCATCCTGTCCTAAAAGATGAATAAAAGGAATCTGGTGGTAACTATTTTCTTCATCTGCTTATTGACCAAAAATAAATTTACGCGTTTTCTTTATGCAGGTTGGTTTTTCTAATGCTAAAGTTTTAGTAGTGAGTCCCAAGCAGGATAAATGTGCACGTTAATTTGACTCGTTGACTACCAGCAGCAGAAGCGACGTGTCTTGACCGATTAACAATTAAATTTGCATTGCTAATTTAAATATATTAAAAAAACCTATTTGGGCATTTGAAATTTTCCATTTATTCGTTCGTGAAAAAATATAAAGTTAGATGTTTTGGCTGCGCTAGTGAAAGGCAAGAAAAGAAATACAGCCCCCTGGTGGGGTTCCCTTCTTTGCCATCAAGGTTACACGTACCGAACCCATGTCTTCTACACAATCTATTAACGTGTATGTTAAAGTAGGTGCCCAAAAGCTTAAGGATTTCATTCCCCTAAAGGTTTTGCCGTTACCCTTTAGTAGCTTGCATTCGGATTTTCAAATCCATAAAATCACCAAAAATCATAAATTGCAACTGACTCTTTCGATTTTCGTTGCCCAATATATATTTAGTGAAGTTAATTCAAGGTGAAAAGGGCTCAAAGTCCTGGTGTTCTCCAAGTGGTCCAAAAAGGGTATGTTAAGGGCCCTTTGCATGTGGTCTCCAACCACGCCGGGGGCACTGACTTGACCCTGGCCCGATTATGCTCCCCTGATACACGCGATGAAGAAGAGGACAGGAGATGACGTAAACACAACCGTTTACTACAGAGCAAAACCAAATGGGAGTCGTTGTGTCGTATTTGGCGTTTGCGCATGCTTATTTATAACTCTGATGGGTGGGTCATATATGAGCTAACATCGTAACCAAGGTGTGAGGGTAATCGTTCGAGCTAATGAGAGGGAAGTTGAGGATATGCGCGGCTGACGACGTGCCCGAAAAGGGTGATCCTGTGCTGGAGGCTGGGGTGACCGGAATAACGAGTGTGATACAACACGATTCATGTCAGGCATACTGATGAATACATTTGAGAACATCAAATAGAACAGAAAATATCTAGAGCCATAGGCAAACATAGAGAGAGAGTCAGAACCATTGCTACGCTTGAACACTTGTAGGAAGTAACTGAATGCCAATAATAACTTGTTCTGGAGGATAATATCAATCGACAAACGAATGAGGGAAGTAGGTAGATTTTTTAAGCCACGTGCATAAAACTTTACGTAAAAAATAGAAACTTAATTATACTCGTAAGTTGCGCACCTAGGAAACGCGGGAGACGCCCATAGAACAATAGCTCAGAAGAATTGAATAAATGCTTCTAGTACGCACAATGATTAAAACATTAGATGCTTAAATAAAATTAGGATGAACAAAGAAATGCAAATAACCAATCAGACGTGCATAAAATTGGTAAATGCAAACAGTAAATTCGGCAAACGTTGTGAGCAATGCATTGCAACACCCTTAAAATGAAATTCGTGCCTCCCATTCTGGTCACGCATTCTGAATGTCGCAATCAAAGTTGCCAGATCCGATACGATGCTGCCACCAGCTGGTCAGTGATTTACTTAGTGTGTCGTCTTCATAACCTCAACTTGCTGATGGCTATCTCACGTCTGCAAACGACTTGCCTCAATTTAATCTCGTCCCAACTGCAAACACAGCCGATTCAATGAAAGGTGGAGGCCTTAGAATTTATTGCAGCAGTGCATGGTAATCCCGAGAGTCAAGTTCTGACGGTGTAGTGAACGGTGTCAGTAAGCTCAAATCGAGCAAGTGGAAGAGGATCGGTGGTTGCTAGATGCGCTTGTCAGCGATTCGAAGCAACTGTACGGACACAATCGTGTAGGGTAGAGGAAGCAGTTCGTCTTTAGTAGAGCTTGGTCGAAATGTGTGACGTGGTCGGAGAATGCGGTAAAAAGCACAGCCACCGCAAGCACCCAAACACGCTCATGTTTGTCTCAGATGAAAGGAACGAAGATTGAGATAAAGGGGTGAATGGGGGGTGGGAATGGTAGGTGGCTCAAGCGTCAACCCTTTAAAAGGAATCAGCGTTTCCCTCGAGGACGTGGACCAACACAGACACCGACTCAGATCGGAAATGTGACTTCAGAGGCTGTTGTGTCATGCAAGAAGACGCTTCAGGGAATATCTGTGAAATCTGATTGTTTAGTTGACTAATCTAAACGTGAATGGTTTTAATGCATGTAAAGACTGCTTAGCAGTGAGATCTTGAAGCATCAAGGGATCATTGCAGATATAAGAGTCGCCCAATTACTTTTGCAATTGGTTTATTTTGCTTCGTAGTATATAAGGTAACCAATGACTATCAGTGTCTTTTTTAGAAGTGGTGTACATAACCTTAAAATATTTTTTGCTCAAAAAGATCATTGCTACCGTAAGGTAAGTCTTTTTGCATATTTCTTATAAAAAAACCTTGCAGCCTTTTTTCTCAGCTAACTTTGTATTGTTATTAAGTTTTTGTTATTTTTTGGCAATTTCATGCTTTTACATTTCCAATCATTTGTTTGTGCTATGCCGTTTTTCTTCTGTGTTAGGCAGCGTTTACACGCATCTGCATCTCTATTCCAGGCTCCAGTACTTTTTTAACGGTGACTGTTGCTGTGCTTGGCTGTTAGCGCGCTGGCCGCTGGCGTTGATGAGTCATTTACATTACATTGAACTATCGTCATGGCAACGTCGGCCTTCGAGGCGAAAGGAAACCGTTCCACAAATTTCCCATGAGCAAGTGGTCGTCACATTAACTAAATGACGCCCACATACATACACTTCTATAGCAATTTACTATGCTTTTTTTCGGTCAATCATTTTTTTTAAGAGTACAACAAGTTTAGGTCAACTCACGTATTTTACTTAGTGGACTAGTGCGGAAAATCGCCCGATTACTTAGGAAAAATATCACCTAAACTTATCCTTCATTTTCCAATTCCTAATTTTTTTTCATTAAAGGTAATCAGATAGCAAAATTAGCTGCTGTGATGGCAATTGTGACCTTAAATTTTATCACTTTGATGTCTATTAATCCAAACACACTATTATTGTACCCGTATAGTGGAAATGGAACAGTAGCACGATGTATTACTGCAATAGAAACCACTGCTTACCCAGCGGTTTGGTGTAGAGCCGAAGGCATTTTCATAGGGATGTGGCTGAATGCAAAGAAATTAGCTAAAATTCTAGTGTGGAAATAGGACGATTGCATCACGGACCCCATGGGTCATATTGTGCACATTTCTCGGTCACATATAACTTCGACCATTTCATCAAGGTTTGCTTAATGAAATGTAAAACAGTTTATAGTGGCCACTTTGTACGTTGGGCTAGCTCATATAAGTTCGCCTCTCCTGAGTGGCCTTTTTAAACCATGTTATCCGAATCCACTTAAACACATCGTGCTGAATAAGGCCTTCACAGTCCCAGTTTGCACAAATCCCCCTCGTGCAGAGGTGAAAGGCCTACACCTCCCTACGTCCTTTTGCTTAAAATATATGAAAAAAAACCTCTTCTCCCTGCTAAGTGGCACGGAGACACAATGACCTGGATTTGCAGAAAATTAATTACAATTTGAGTAATTGGTTCGTTGTTTAATTTTCTCATTCAAGTCTTTTCGTGGTTCTAGTAAACAATTCATCCTTTTGTACATCGTCATAGCTCGTCGGCAGCATATGTACTCAATACCACTCTCTAAAAGCACGTGACCACAGACGTAGCAAAAGTTTTACAACAAGCAAATGGACAGAAAGTTGAGTTCTCCTTGCCTTTGCGTAAAAATCAACACCATCTGCGTCATCCGATATCAAATGTGCTAACGAAGATTGAAGGTTGTACTGTAGCCTGTACGCTTGCGACAAGTGTCCTTTTTCCACGTAAGCAAAGCAGCGGCAATTGCGAGGCGCAGTTATTTTTAGCTTTCCATTGGTTCATGCAGCACCCAGTTCCCATCTCTTAAGCCCTATCTTTGAATCTATGCAGCAATTAATCGTCTGCTGGTTTGAAAATTCATTGGCTCTGCAAAACCTTGCGTGGTTTGGCGCCCGTTTTCATTCAAATGTGATTTCAGTCAGTGGGACAACCGTGATGGGTGTTATCGTAGTTGCAGTCGCTGCTTTTAAATTCGGGAAACCATTTCTTTGGCATTCTCTCAGGAATGACGTCCTTACTGCAGAGCCTCATCCACTGAGTTAGCTTCAAGATTGAGTAAAAGGTGCAGGACATAAATGAAACTTGGCACAAAAAAATTACACTTTCAAAAAGTAAAATGGCAGCTTTTCGCAAAAATAAAGATTTGTTACGTAAATCCATGCAACGATTTGCCAAGTAAATAATAATGGTGGCCAAATGCTAGTGCAGAATGAATCATTTTATTCAGTTGTCAACAAACCAATGAGCTTATTGGTAATGGCATAAAGCGGTTAAATTTATTTGAGTGGCATCATTTAAACATAAAACACTATCGGTTTGTCCCTGTGGCTTTTTTTAAATTTTCTCCTCATTTTCCTTTGCCTTTTGATGTATGCCAATGCATTTTCTTGCATGAATAAAAAGGATGATTTTGCAGTGAAATTGACATACTAGTTTACCAGGTACTTCATGCCGTACCACGCCACAGCAGGATAACACTGCAAATAGCGGTTATTGCCAAACTTGCTTTAAACTTAGTGTTTAGTTTTAGGAAATAAAGTAACTGAACTTGTAACAAGGTTTTTTTCAATCAAAAACGATCTTATCAGCTGCTTCCATCTTGTCACAACCTGGTTACACATATTCACAGTCATACACATTTTCTCACAGTCATTCTGGTAAATTATTTGCAGCTTATTTTTTTACTAAATATAGCAGTCCAAAAATCTGTGATGCACCTAACTGCAGTGAAATAGTTTTGTTTTGTGAAGGTACACACATATGCACAGGCTTTGGCAACTGGTTTAAAAAAATAACCAAACCAAGTCGAAAGAGGAATATTAAATCTTCCCATTAGCAAACATCGAACCTTTCCAAAACGAGACGATGAATGCTTAGTTCTCTATTTGGTTACGTCTGCATAAATAAGGCAGTGTTAATTTCCAAGAAAATTTAAGATGTGGTTATTCGTTAAAGTTCAAGGTTTCTGGGCAATTTGAAGTAAGTGTGTCGACTTGAACCAGAAGTTAATCTTCCGGAAAACATTTGAGGAATCAGAGGGAAAAAACTAACCAATCAGTCACAGCTTCATGCAAATATATAAAATTGCATTGTGGTTTGCGTAATTGCGCAAGTCAAAACCACTATCTAATGGTGTACTTCAATTTAGGCATGAGTAGGTTGGGTTTACAACCCACAAAAATTATAACCAAATTTGTGGTTAAACCGCAATTAAATTTCAAACTAAGACTGTCGCATTGCATTTCCATCACTATTACACAAAGGCTGAAAATCACTTAATTTTTCGAAACCTGTAATTTAAATGCCTTTACAAATCATAACCAAATCCACTTCGATTTACTCAATTTTACCTAACAGGTACGTAAGTTCGAGGGCGCAAAACAGCCTGAATTAATAGAATTTTACAAAGCTCCGAGTTAGTTTTTAACAATTTTAAGGACAATTTCAGAGGACTGATTTCACGAAATGTTGGTTTTTTGGTTCCCAATTTACGTTGGTCAGAAAAAAATGACTGAACATTTGTTTAGTCAAAGGAAGTTTTTAAAATTAAGCCCAGCAACTGGCTCGAACCACTCACTATCTATGAAGAAAATAGTGCTATTCATTTAAATTCAACTTCAAACGAAAACACACTGTACACGCTTTTAAAGGTTACACAACACTGGATGAAATATGGATTACTTTACAAGTTTAAGATCATTAATAGAAAAAGTAGTGACACATTCACTGTCAACACTTAGTGAAATGATGGTGATATTGAAGTGACTAAAGGAAATAAGATCGACATTTAAATGATAATTTCTGCAAAGTAGAAAATTGCCCTAATTAAGGGATCAATCATCCACCAATGTTAAATGAAAATCCTTGACATAGTTTTTAAGCCGCGTAAAAAATACTGAAAGGGTTTACTATCACGCGCCTCATAATTTGTGTCATGAACTTGAAACATTTGGCAATTCAATACCTTCTCTGCAGGGATCCCTTCAAGGTATTTTATTATGGTAGTTTTTAGCAGTCTAGTTTTTTTTTGTTTTCATTCTTAATTGTTTTGCTTAGCGAAACTGGACAGTTAATCCAGGGACGCACACTGAGGCGGTGGCTGCCGAATTTAGTGTCTACGGTCACCCAAAAGACTTCATTGTGCGTAAAACCTTGAAATGGAGTAACCGGTGCTTGCATCGGCAGCATAATGGCAGAAATCACTGGAAGCCCGAATGAGTAGATTCATCGGTAATAAATAGCAGACACGGAGACATTCACCTCTAGAGCGATGCGCAAGGACATGTAGTTGTCACGAGGTTTTATAAGTAAAATAACTTGGCCTTCAAGATCCTACATCACACCCATGTTCGCTTTCTGTTTAATCACCAAATTTGTCATTTTTATATTTTCAATGTATAATCCACTTCATTTTTTCGTTCAAGATAGAACATCGGTAATCCTGAATTGAAGGTCTTTTGTAAGGAAGGAGTGCACCAAACTCTTATTGCTAAATAGAAGCCTTTTTGCCACTACGTTTGTTATTTAGGTACAAAACCGACTTTGCTCAACAAGCTAACGTTGTAATTATGATAATGGTTGATTCTGCAGTGGAAAAAATTTTAGCGAATCCGATTTACGTGTTCATTCTTGTATTTACTTTAACAGTTACCAAGAAGTGACCGACAGTATAACTGTTCAGAATTTGCGCAAAAACAAGATGAACTGGTAAGCAACCTCGTAGATGATGAGAACATCACAGACCAGAATTCCTAGTAGTATTGGCGACAGAACATCTCAGAGAAAGCAAAGCAGAAAAACAAATCTCATCGAGGTTCGATCTCAATCACATTAAAGCGACATTGTAAGTCTTATATGGCTTTCCAGCACGATTATTTACTCCAATTCAAGCGTTCGCTAATTACCAGTGGCTTAGAGTCTGTTGCGTTTAAGTAGAAGTTGATAATCAAAAGTTTGTATTTCACTAGAAAGCAGCACTTTTATTGGGCACCAGTTTACAAAGTTGAATTTCCTTCTTCAAAATTTATTGTCTTGTAGCATAATCACATTCAGATAACGGCAGTTAAGCGCAAAAATAGTGATGTCAGATTATGGATGGTTCTTGCACCTACTTAAATTTGACACTTTTTCTATGAAATCGACTCATCAAATATGAAAGGACACTAGAGGAGCATGATCACACGCAAAATAGTAAACAAGCATTTTTATTCAATTCGTGTTTTTCAGTAATATAATATAATTTTACCATTTAGTTCTTGGCGTTTTCTCGTTTTTCTTAGTAGAGGCAGTAATTTTCCTGCTAGGATATTTATGTGATTAGACATTTAGGTTTACTCTTTCACCAATGAATTTGGTCAAGGACGCCGCACGAAAATGCTTTAAATAGCATCCCAAAACAGCAGGTCAACAGTCCCAATTTTTATCTGTACAAAATCAAAATCCCTATTTGGATCGGACTATTTCGATCACCTCAGATGAAAATCTAGTCCATCAGTAGTGTTGTTAAAAGCTTCACAATCTTTCGATGTTTGTGAAACCAGCTGACTAGTTATTTCTCAAAGTACAAGATTTTCTGTCAGAAATAGAAATATTTACATATTAGATTGCCAATTTTATGTATTTTTGAAAGTTTAACTGTAAGATGCGATGAATTAGCACGCAACCTTTTGGTTCCAATGACTCACATCATTGTTCAGCAAATGAATTTAAACTAATGACCCGGGTAATGCTAATTGTAAATTGACTACTAAAAACATAGGCGAGATGTTATTTTAGCAATAGAACTAACCAGCCATTTTCAATAAACTCTCCTGGAACGGGCGAAACTCGAAGTCGTTTAATGTTGCCTATTATAGAATATCGTACGCAGACAACCATTTTGCTTATTCTTTTTATAGCCCATAGGGTCTTGTTAATGTGCTTTTCTGTGGCAGACGTATTCTCACATGTCTGTCCCCACCGCCTTTAAATCCAAAATCCGCCCATTCACATGTCTTTCTACCATAAACACCCGTCTCCCCTAATTTCAGAAGAATTATTGAGGATAAAAATAGACATTACCCTGTTACCTAAGCGAGACGCATAATTTGTAGTTCCTTTATTGATGAAAAGAAACCCGCACTCATAAGAACATTTATCGTAAAAGGAAAATGCAGCACAAGCAAATTTTTACTACGCATGAATCTATGATGTGAGGCGTTTTTTTCACGATTTTACTGATACCCTAGACAGGAGAATGCCAAATAATTCAGTGTCTACAGAATATTGATATTTTCCCTTAGATGGGGTAGCCAGAAAAACGCGAAACGTTATTTTGGTTGAGCCTTCAAACAAAACTTGGTCTAAGATAAGGTTTTACAATTTAACAGATGAAGTCACGTGATCGCTTAATCAAAATTTAGGCATCTGAGTAAATACATTCAAATGGATTTGAAACGTGTTAAATCGACAATTTGAACTCTGCCACCATGAGGTGTTTTTGAGTTGATTCACAGCCCAGCATCTGGAACTGTAATGTAATATATCAAATGAAAACTGCAAATTATGGTTAGTATAATAATGTTCAAGTATATGGTATCAGTCATATTCAAGTCTAGTATTATGTTGCCGACCTAAGAAATTGTTTTTTGAGCGAGCCAAATTGTGGTTAGAGCTGAATTAGGTTTCTCACGGACTTGAAAATGCCCAGAGTTTTCGAATCAAGAGGTAAATGAAGCAGATTACAGAAAAGACAATTTTTAACAAAATTAATTTGCTGTAACGAGTGTAACTAAGATCATGTTGTTGTTTTACATTCAATAATTATACTCAATGTATTGAATTTTTGCAGAAGAAATGTGTAAGTTCCACTTGGAAAGGGGATTTGCTGAATTTATTTCACTCAAAGAAATTTAGTTAAGGAGTTAGGATACGTTGCTTAGTTTGCGTAAATCAGTCTAGTTCCTTGAATAAGAAACAATTCTAGACAACAATGACCTCCATTGAAAGTTTTCGTTAAATTACAGTCTCCTGATGGCTTGTTTCCATGGGGTTTAATTTCAAATACCGTTTAATTGAAATATGTTTTGTATGAAACGCCTAGGCAGTCAAACAAATAAGCATTTGCCAAAGAACTAACTCAACGTCCTACTCTACGGCAAGCCCAGTCATTTATTTTGCATTAGACATTCAGCAAGCGACCCCTTTGATATTTCTGTTTGGGTCGACGTGGCTCCTAAATGATTTAACTTTCCCTCACTGTCCTTTAATACGTTCCCAGGATGAGAACCTAGTAGCCAGGCGTTGGGGTTTAAGTTGCTTCTGGTGTGAGAATACGCGCAGACCTAATTTGGAGACAGGTGTCATTTTAACTCTCGATGTTTCTTAGGAAAAAACCAAACAAGATGAATTTTATAGAATTATCAAACGATGCCAAGTTAACAGGTCAACTTCGATTTCTTTGATAAAGTTATTATTTTCTTTAGTCGGTTCCTTATTCGCATTGGATTGGTTAATAATATTGCTTAAGCTAAACCACGTGAATTCAGACATGAGGTGACAGAAATGAATTTAGCCTGAAATAAGAGTTTGCGAAATATGTAGGGATAATTATGGCTTCCCAGCACCGAAGCCAATGAAATTACGTCATGTTCTGGTCTGCCGAAATCCTGAAATTCGCACTTGAATTGTACTCTACTCTAATCGCATCAAGTGTAAAGAGCCAGAAAATGAGCATAGCTATACATTTTATTGGGATTTAAATTGAAGATTAGAGGTACTTTATGTATGAAGAGTAAACAGTTTGAGAAAAAACCTAACTCAGTTTTGACAAATAGATTAATTTCGCGTTCAGCATTTCACATGCTTCTACAAGAAAGGCTTGCTGTACACGACAGTTTCAACTTAGTAAAGAAACCTAGCAGGCGAGGGATTTTGAATAACTGAACTTGAACTCAAATTTTAATTTTCCGTGTTGCAGCTAATTATCCACATAATTTGCTCCAAACTCATTTACATTGAATTGTCTTGGCAGTGCATGTCTTGCAAACCACAATTTGGACACACTAGCTCAGGCTAATAGGGTCTAAGTTAAATTTGTTTCCCTAACGACATGTCCCAATTTTCAATGTGCCGTGGAAATGTAGTCCCAGACGAATTAGGGAATGGTTCAAGTAATAAGTTTTGAATGTATTAAGGTCTTAGAAAATAAGAAGATATCCTCAACCACTCGAAAGCACTAAGTGTGTCGTTAAGACTTAGCCCAAGGGCTTCTGCGGATGACTGAACAAATCGCCCCAGGAAACAAGAGAGTGCATTGCTGCGTATCACGTCTCTATTTCCTCCAATCACACAAGCGCACAATAACAAAAGCACGAGAGGTGTTTTTCGATGGTTTTGAAAGGATAGACTTATTTGTTACTTATTTATCCTATATAAGGCCTCTCAACCAGTATCACCTTTAACAACACGGTTTTGGTGATCCCGAATAGATTAACTAACACTCTGCTCATATACTGTAATGTTTAAATGGAATGGAAGAATCTGGGCACACAGTTACGGGAGGCTATTAACCGAGGCAAGCAGCAGGATGATTTAAAAATATGTGGGTGGGTCGGATTAGGCATGTATAAGGCTGATGGGTATGAGGAAGGACTAGCTAGCGCTTCTTCTCATTTTGCTGCCACAAAAACTTTGGGTCTCTGGAAAAATCAAACAAATTCTCCCGGGTCCTCCTCAATTGTTCCGTTAGTAAAATCCTTCTTAGTAACTGGCTTTTTAGGAGGAAGGGATGAGTGCTTAGAACCGCCCTTTGACCGATCGGAACTTCGAGTGTTGCAGGACGTGGAGCCACTGGCGATGCTGTTTGACGCCGAAGCGACACTACCCGGGGGAGGCGGAAGAGGAGGCGGCATAGCGTACTGGGCAGCGGGCACAGACGGCGGTGGTGGTAGACAGGCACCAAAAACGTGCTTGTGTCCAGACTGCGTCGAGCTGACGGGAGGCGTGGTGGTGGATAGCGTCGAGTGCTCGGAACCCCTCTGCAACCTCGGTGGGGGCGAGTGAATGTGCGAGTGTCCCGAGACTCCAGGCTTACAGGATATTTCATTGGCACGAGCCTTTTCTGTTGT
The DNA here is from genome assembly GCA_900604375.1 of Mesocestoides corti. Classification (NCBI taxonomy): domain Eukaryota; kingdom Metazoa; phylum Platyhelminthes; class Cestoda; order Cyclophyllidea; family Mesocestoididae; genus Mesocestoides; species Mesocestoides corti. The sequence continues at coordinate 14,794 of UXSR01005260.1, read as the reverse complement.
AGGCAGTGCCTGGCGTCTTTTGAACATCTGCCATAGTTTCTCAACAATCTCCGATGCAACTAATTCACCGGCGTTTTGGGCTACCAACCGAAGGATAAAAACTCCGTCTTGACGAAGATATGAATCTATAAAAGTGAAACTCTTTTTCTTCTCGCCTGGTTCAAGAGAATCCCGAAGTTTGAGAAACTTTCGAATAAACTGGATCCGATTTGACCGAAAGCTTGATTTGTATGACCAATACAGAAAAGAGCTAATGCTTACTGCTGAGACAAGAATGAACCAGAACCAAAGAAAGATGAAAATTTTCTCGTTGAACATGTTTATGGGAAGGACGCACTGTACGGTGTAGCGATGGCTGTTGGCCAACTTCCGGATTTCGAAGTCACACAGTGTAATACGTGGAAAATTTCCTGACTCCTCCCATAGATAGCCCTCAGCAATGTCTCGGATAAGATCGAGTCCGTAGAATGTGTAATTCGTGCCCAAAATTCGATTCATTAGAAAAAACTGCCCAACAACGTTGAATATGTACAGGGCTTTGGTGATCAGATAAAGGCAAATGAGGTAATTGCCATAGCGTTTACCAAACCAGAAGCAGCAGGATCGGGCCATCGCTTGACAACAGTTGACGCCGCAGCCATCGCGGTATTCGCGCTGCGAGGTCAAAGCGTCCTCGATGTGGCGGGCGACGTAAGTGATGTTGGCCTTGCGCGACTCCGGATCCCGGATCATCTCAATGTCACACGATACCTCCATTATGCTCGAAAGCTAAAAGATGTGAACAAGCCAGTAAGGATCCGCATTCCCGATTCATTTCACACTGTTTGATTTGGGTGCAACAAAATAATAGTATGTCATTAGGCTATATTCAAATGCTGTAGGTATAGTATGAATGACCTGTTTTTACGGTCTCACTTGAAAAAGAATGTCAGTAGAAACAATGCTGATGACTTCACTAGGACCGATCAACAACCTCAACTTGTCCTGCTAGCAAATTCCAAACTTGTGTAATCGCCGACAGTAAAGAAAACCACACACTCGAAACTTGCGGAATTATTGACTCCCACATTTAAATAGACGGCATAAACACAAATGCGGATTGGCAAAATAAGAGCCTGTCATTTCATGCCTTTTCCCGTTACTATTGATTTATGGGAGTGGGTTCTTAAATTTACTTGCAAATTATGAGTTCAAAAGTGTCTCAATTCGAGTTTATTATTTGGCATCTCAGCTGCACAATGAAGCTAGTTGATAATTTACGGAGGAGTCATCGAAATTGTTTTTTTTATTTGTACACTTTCCGTGATCTGTCAAATATTATCTCATATTACCACAAGAAATAAAATTTGGCCTTGATCGTAGCTTGAAAATTGAAACGCAATCCCAAGATGCACTTTTAGTTTGCTTCGTCACTTCAAAAAACCATGGACGCCTGCGTCACCTGTTTCAGCTGCATACAACAAATTGCTTCACAAATATCTAGAACTCTCCTATGGGCTCTTTATTCAAAGGGTCTGGTTTCTTCAACATCGGACACCGTTTTTAAGGCCTAAAATATATCTTAAACAAACGAAAGCAGGATTCCTTTTCCTTCCCTCCCAAATGAAATTGTATGTAGGAAACGTGGCCTTCTTTTTTGACTGCTAATCAATATTGTGAATTTTTTCAACAGTCTTCAAAAACACAAAATCTGTAACCATTCAGGTTCAGGTGAACGATGACAAAAATGCTTATTAGAATCGTTTCCCATTTCAAAGCGTTGAAAAATTTAGAAAATGAGTTGCATTGAACAAAATTTAGGTGTGACCTGCGTAGCCAGTATGGGATGTTAAGAACCGGGCCTTTTCACGACAGTCTAGTTTGCAAAAGCATTCTCGTTTCTATCTTTCAGACGATGTTCTAGACTTTGTCAAAGGTATCGGCTTGATCCGACTAGCTTGAATGCTGTGCACAAATCGACCGGTAATCTGCGAAACTGATAAACGCTCTAACGATCCCACGTCAACTTTAAGACATTTAAAAAGAAAGGGAAATGTGGTGATCGAGAGCCGAAGCGGGAATTTGGGCTATGTGTCATGATGAAAGCGTTCTACTGATCTTTTGTGTGGATTCTATTCAGCTTAGTGACATCCTGTGAGAATAATCAGATTATGTAGCAGCAGCACTTTAGTTTAAACTCATATTTGCACCTTTGATGACATATGTCACAAATTTACCAAAGAGTAGCAATTGTAATTGCATAATGAAAGAACATTTGACATCATTTGGATGCTTTTATTCATGCTAAATTGCAAACACCTAAATTATTTAACAAAAAAATAAAGTATTCTATTAAAGTTAAGCGTTGCTACTGCAACTTTTCTTAATGCTTATCAGTTCAACACTATTTAAAGGCAAGTTTATCGTTAAACTAATTTCTGGCTTTACCATTAGCACCTGTCAGCCGACTTCACATGAAGTAAAAAAATGTCATTAAAATTTTATTACTTTAGGAACCGAAATGAAACAAAATAAAAAGTTACAATTTGCATGACTTTATTTGGTGAAAAATTATCGAAGTGCATAGCGGCAATTAAAAGTGACATAAGCCACTCACGTTCTAATTTGATCATGGATAAGCAAAGTTCACTACATCAGACCACAACCATCGTTTGTGCTTCGGTGGAACTTGATTGCCACTTGACTTTGCTAAAATTCACAAGCCAATTGGAAAAATTAATGCACCAACTAGAAGGCCCGTACAGTGTTACTTGCAACTAGCAGTCAAAATTACTCTCAACGACCATTCATACGCAAATTTAGGCAAATTGATGGTACTTGCACTTGTAATTAGTTGTTCATACATCAAATCTAGATATCGGGTGATGCTGCGACCTTTTAGATTGGAGAAAATGTATTCTGCCAATCTTTACTAGTAAACAATGGTTTTGCTATTTCTGTCCTTCCACTCAGCAAATCCCAGTGGTAATTCATTCGTGCATACGTCGGTTAAGAAAATTGTGTCTGAAATGTGATCGATTGCTTAAACGTGTGGCAAAAAAAATTTCTTTCCGCAAATCCCTACGCTTTAATGTAATCAAACACCGTTTTAAAAAGTTGAGTTTCTAACTAGAAATGTTTGTTTATATCATTTTTCAGTGTATTACTTCTTAAGCATGTTGCATTAAGTTTATCATTTTAGCTGGCTGTATTGAAACTTCGTGGGTCATAGACTGTCATTAGGAGAATATTGAACTTAATGGAAAGTGACTATGAAAAGGAATTTGATTAACAAAGATTTCTGAATTGAATAGTTTTGTAGTTCAAAACAAAACATGCCTACAATGGTTTTAATTGTAGGAAGTAATGAATTCTGCCATAAAATTAACATGACCTTGCGTGCTCAGAAGATAAAAACACCTTTATGCCTTTTTATCTGAGGCCTAGATCTTAGCGTTTTGCTAAAAAAAAACCTGCAACATGTTGTTTTTAAAGGAAAAACAACTGATAGTTTAGTCTATGCCTTTGATCCTGAATACAGCTCAGTGTTCCAGATTGAAAGGAATAAGAAGATTTGTGCAAAAACATGTGAATTATTACGTCGATAACAAAGGTTTTACTTCAATCGCATTTCAGTCACTGTTCGCTCAGGTAAGCCCACGTTCGATTGATAAATAAAACTGAGGACGTTGTCAACATGACTTTCCAGCAGTTTTGATTTAACAACTCCCCAATTAATCATAGCTATGGTCAACAGAAAAACAACAAAACAATGCAATTTCCAAATCCAGTCAAATCTAACATTTTCTGCCTCTACATGAAATGGAGATTTTGCTCATCTCATCAAATCGAATTTGCGACTTTGTGTGTTATAACAAAGGGTTTGAAGAAAAACTCAACAGATGCAAAAAGTTGTGTCATCGCAAAAGAGTTGGTAATATTTACCACCTTGAATATTCGAATTCAGGCGACTAAGCGAATGATAATACAAATGTTATTATTTCATAACAATTCAAAATTGAAAGCAAACACCTAAAAGTATGGAAAATAAAGGGCTAAGTTCTATAGATATTCACCTACATGGTTAAATGTTTGAACATCCATAGTCGAAATAAGCTAAGACGTATTGTTTCCTGACCGTGCATTTATCTAGATATTCCCAAGTTAAATTTAATAGTATGCGAGCAAACCTTATAATACTTGGAGGGTTGTTTCAGGGTCGCTAACATTCGGCCATATCCAAGTATGACATTTCCCCTCGCGTTTTTCAGCTAATGAAAACCGATTTTTGAAACCAGGTCAGAAGGCGTCGACTATTGGACGAGAATAAGACCTAGTTCCTTGCATGTTCATTTACGTTTATTGAACAACTAGGAATTTACAGAAAGACAAAAATGCTACCTTAGAAGCAAGTAATTGAAACGCTCGTTTTTTAAGGCATTTTGCAATTTAGTTGATGGCAAATCACTTTTTTTGATTTTGAAAGACATTTATGACCAGGTTGGATCGTTAAGGTGGCTCATTATAAGTGTGACTTCGCATGGCCAAAGTACAGCCCTCAGTCATGTCTTTACTAACCACGTGACATGGACCACAAGTCCCACGATTGTAAGGCAGCTTTTGGGCGTTTCATCGCCGGCAGAAGTTAGATAAGAAGTATAAAATTGAAACAACAGATATCGTTTTTTTGCTAATCACGTAGCCTAAATTAGCATTCAAACTAGTATGTAGATACAAAATTATAAGTGAGGTCCGTAAATGAGCTTGCAGCATAGAATTCTCAAATAGACTAGGTTTATTTGACTTCTATGAGCATCAGGTCTTGTAGTATAGTTATGTAGATAGAATGAGGTCATAGGGTCACCCAAATCACCTCATTTTGGCCCAAATGCAACAAAAACACTAGTTGCGTGAGCTGGTGAGATTGAATTTGAGATAAGGTAAACCAAAACGTCGTAGTGACTGAACATTTGAAAATCAATGAATTCATCGTAAAACTGTTGTCTGGGCACCACTTCTAAAATCGAATGTTTCCATCCGAAGCTTCGTTACTTATTTGAAATTTCCAAATCCAATTAATGTGTGCAATTTTAAATCTTCGTGGAAAAAGACAATCACAGCTTGCCCGAGCGTGTCAAATTAGCTTCCGGTTCATTTTCATTCTTCGAAGCGTGTAGTTCGCCAGACGAAAATAGCCAGGCTGTAATTTAACAATCAGATTCAAAACAATGCGATAGGAGTCATACGATAGGCTAAAATGACCTCCCTACTGTGTTAAAATCAAATACGAGTCACTAAAGGTTAATAGAAATTATTCAACATGCTCAGAGAAGCTTCGGGTGCACTCCTGTATTTTTAAATAAAATACCTGATTCGAAAAGAATGTTCTTTTAAGTTTCGCAATATACAGGAATACCTACACGTTAGGTCATAATGAGTTTTTCTCTCCCCTCAAACATTGCCTAATTATTTAACGGTACATATCACCTCGTTAAATTACTCCTTCAAAAAAGATGCCCTGTAGTATTGATTAAGTTCTTTGCAAAGCTTAAAACTTGAAGTATCGTTTTGCCCGCTCTTATAGGACATTGCTGCTCTCATTGCTATTGTCATTACTTGACTTAAGTAAAATCTTACAGTGATTTTTTGCTGTCGCAGTGGTTTCCACGGGATTTGTGCCGCATTGTAAGACCGGCGGTAGGAACATTCAAAATATGCACATTTGAAAGCAAACACTTTTTTGTTACTTTCATAACTTACATAAACAGAAACTATGTGCCAAACCGCGGTGGACAGAGATCTCACCACAATAGGGCGTCTTGGATTTGATTTCTGATTACTGTCTCATTCTGTCATTCTTAAATTTCAAACTGACACACGATAACACAGCATCTTAAACTTGCACAAGGACTATTTGCACCCACACAAACACTCACGTGGTGAAAATTGCTTTTTTTCTGACTAGCTGAAGGCTGGGTATTTTATAAAGTTACGGACGAGGATTTCGGACCTCGGTTTATTACTAATGCACGTTTATCAAGGTTCCATTTCTGCTACTGAGAAGTTTAGATATTCAAATAAAGAAGGCAAGGAGATGTGCCCCGTCTGTAGACAACGCGACAAAGAATTGTCACAGCGGTATTACACTACTGGCACGAATAATCGAGCCAGTCTTACATTGCTCAGGTCATCAGTCTGGGTGGTCGTATCTACAGGTCAAGAAAAATATTTCGAGGCTAGCCACCCTGGGGTTTCATAACTGGCCGGTTAGTCGGTCATGAAAATGTCAAACCTGCGGCGAAATTCAAAGGAACGGTTACAGGAAGATGTGTTAATATAATTGTGATCATGTGATGTTCAAATATAACCGTTACCAGGTGATGAAACGTACCACAATAATTTTTGTGGAGGAAAATTACGATGGTGATCGTGTGGACCGCTCTTTCTCATGAAACCCTCTAAACACAAAAGAGGAAGAATGAATTTTTGCGTATTGGTGTATTTGTGTATTTGTGTATTTTTGGAGATTGGTGGCAAAAAACAAAGTTTTTTCAAAGAAGTTTTCGCTGTTGACAGCTGGTGGGAATTAATTGTGCTAAATTTGAAATCAAAATTAGTAGAAGTGTGATATTTGTATACTAATCTACTGAAATTATGTTTTCAGATCTTGTTTGTTTACAGTGGCTTTTGCTGACGCCCATGACGTCAATAAGTAACAAAACATTATCTTTAGGATGCCGACAAAGATGAAAAACAATTGCTACGTAACAACCCCGGTGTGGCTTGAGCCCACCTCCACAGCTCCCATAAAAGCACTGAACACGTCTGACCTTCAACGAGCTGATAATGGACGCTCTTGCGGAGTGACTTAAGTGGTCCTTTGCTCAAAGCCTCAATGCAAATGTCTTTCTCATAAACTTCGCCAGCCTCTATTTTTCGACCCTCACCTAACTCGATCTGATGTCGGCTCTCGACTTTTACCAATCTGATCTCTTTTGGCTTGCCATGGTTCTCGACACTCAGCCAGACCAAACGGTTGTGAATATGTCACGACAAAGATCGGTCGCCATGCGTCGCCACTCGTATGATCAGCCTTTATGATAATATGCAGAAAGAACGTGTTCCAAGCATTTTCGGCACAGCCTATTTCGGGGGCTGGATCTCGACTGCACTCCAACTTACGGCCTGCATTTAAGTTTTCCTGCTGGTCGAAGGAATTCCTGTATTTTTTTTTGCCATGTGGGAGTTTAAATGGCCGCATTCACCGACACCCTTCTCCTCCCCTCCTCAGCGTCCCCACTGCCTTGGGCACGTGCCTCCTCTGTCACTCCGGGCACGCATCTTATCATTCAGATGCTTACACATGTGCTGGTTTCTCCGAAATCTGTTGGTTGACAACCTTCTGTTCTTGTCAGCGAACAACAGGAATACATGACATTGTATACTGCAGTATGCCACGACAGACGCAACAGGGCTGAATCATCTGGCAAACTGATGTATCCGTTACCTCGCCTTTTTTTAACATTCTAGGAAATCTGTACAGCGCAGTCGACTCCGTACGATTTGGCGGCTGCGGTGGGGTTTGAGACCCATATCAGAACACTTGCATCTGTTGTGATTGTCCGTGCAATGCCAAAACCTTTTTGCAGCACAGTTCTAGTAAATGCGCTGTTGTTGCTGTTGTTCAACTTTCATGTTCTGTGAGAAAAATATGCTATTCAAATAAAGTAGGAATCGAGGTCAGTGTGTAACACACCAAAAATGTCTGTTCTTGTCAAAATCTCTTTCTAGGCCGACTAGTGCCTTATTTGAAAATGGCAGAGATAGTTATTATGATGAGTGGGCGAAAAGCACCACTCGCATTGACCCTAAGCCAGATCAAATGCTGGGCTGATCTTCTGCTTTGATTTATCATGTGCTAGGTGCTTTCAACGAGAATTTTGTCAAGCAAAACAAAAATTACACGTCACTAAATTTTTATAAAAGAAACAGCAGATGCTGTATTTAGATCAAAACTGGGAACAGGATACACGCAAGATTGGAAACTATGCGTAACATTTCAGTTATATTAAAAGGAGAAAAGTAAAAACGGCTCTAAGCATTTCTAAGTGCTTTAGCAACCATCTTCTCCACAAATCGGTCAGATTGCGATAGTAAAATCAACTTAAATGACAACTAGTCTGAAATAGTCTGCATGTGGAAATGTTTGGTGTTCAGCAACTACTGGGGTAACTTTGGCCAGGGTCATCAAAATGTCAAGGCACTCGGCCGTAGGAAAAGAGCTTGATGCAAAAAGTCATGGCGGTATGTGTGCTTCTGTGTGGGTGCGTAATAGTTCTTTTCAGACAAATACCGTCTTTGTGTGCAGTAATTAGAAATACGATTCTCTCTTCAATAAAAATCACAGTAAAGGGAATTCGGAAGGTTAAATGACTTAATGGGTCCCGTAGTCAAAAATAGAAGTTTTTAATAGGTGTGATTTCGCAGAGATATATACGTTTAGATTGAAGTTCCAGATGTTAAATAGAAAGCAGATTTCCATGTTTCTGGCACTTCAGACGAAATCTCTTGTTTAGATAGTAAATAGGCTTGAAATTTAAGCTCTGCAAGTATTTTTATTTAGGAAACCCAAACTGATAAAATAAATTCATGTGAATTTCGGTATTAACAGAAATATCCTCTTCAAATAGGTAAATCTCGAGAAAAACAGGGTGTATCTGTCAATTTTTGTGGGTTGTGGGCCGTTATCGTGACAAATAAATCTCATTTGCTACTATAGCTGGCCTCTTTTTGTGCACATTTTTCAGACTTTTAAGTTATGTTGTTCATAACTATGGAAAGCCAATAATGCGTGTGCACGACTTTTGTGAGTCAAATTGGTAATTTCTCACAATTTTAGCTTATATTAAGTGTCACGAAGAAATGAACAACTTAGCCGGAGTGTTATCAAAGCCATAGTGTCTAAAGTGCCTTGAAAGATTCCACAACGTCATGCAAGTCAGGTACGTGACTTTTCTGGTTTGGCTATGATTGACACCAGTTCTCGTGAATATCAAAACCCAACTAAGTATTTGATCTAGCAGTTAAAACACTTTTTAATTTGACAAATTCGCTTCATTTAGTGAGGATGTCATGTACTGATTGTAAAAATGTATTTACCAAAACACATTCGATTATGAATATGCTGTTTACAATTTCATTTAGTCGATGCACAAATTGAGCTTATTGTGTCTCAGACAAACTTATGTCATGGTCAAGTTATTTTCCACTTTTCTAGTGCTTAGTTTCATTGTAGGGAAATGAGGGATGCATTTTGTTGCTGACTAGCACATGCTTATTTTTGCTTTAGCGAGGTGCACCATAGATTATCACCAAGTAACGTTTCTAACGGACGTGATTTAGTGGATCTTGCTTTTACTCAACAAATTCGGTGCAACATTTTGCCATAAATCTAGCTTAGTGCTTCAACCTGTGATGAAATCTGTACACCTGGGAGAACTTGGATTTGCCATTTGTTGTTGAAGCAGAGCAAATCAATCTCTGTTCAACAGCACCATGTCTCACGAAGGCACAGATATAGTCTGTCTCATTACTAACCACATCTTGAAAAGGTAATCTATAGAGCACATCAGCTTATCACAAATTTTGGAGAAACCTGAGAATGCGGAGGAGGCATCACGCCATTTAGCATTATAAATTCTGATTCTTAAAACTCTCTATTTTCGGGGGATGTTTCAATTATATGAATACTAGGCTTTACTTAGGATGTCAAACTTATCTCAAACATGTCAAGTCGTTCATAATTGATAGGTTAGCTCTGTCTGGCCATCAGTAGTTTAGTAACAAAAGACGTGGAAAAAGAATGTGCACCCATAAAAGGCGGAAATGTAGGGCTTATGCAATGCAAACTGAAATTTCTGATGGTTAGGAATTTTAACAAACAAATATAAACTTCGGTAACCAGTGTGGTGTAGGGAGGGTTTAAATCTATTGACCAACCAATGTAATATCGGTGTTAGGTAATGGAAACCCGATGGACTACATGGCAAATCACAACATGTGCAAAATCATTACATTTGCATCATTTAAACCAACAGATACAACTTTGTGGCTATTTAATAGAGCCATTCAGCATCTTAGTGCTGCCAATTCTAACAAAACTGCTGCAACGTTAATTGACATGTTTTTGGTTAGTAAAAATTGTGTCTGCAAACTCTTCGGTCGATCTCTAGACGAAAATCATATTGGAAATCAAGGTTCAAACGTGAAAGATTGTTAGTCACAATGGTCTATCAGTGAGGCCAGATCACTATTCACCCTTCAGTGGTCGTCATTGGTTAGCTTGTTGGCGATCTTTTAACGGCACTGCTACCAGCAGTCTCTGCAATGTATTTTCAGAAAATCAAGCTATCCATCTTGTAACATGGCCAATTGCTGGATAATGCTTGTGTTGTTATTTGCCGTAAGCGTAGAGATGAGCAGCTACAAGGTCTCGCGTTTATCACGACGGATTAATGATTTGTTGTCAGTGTTTTGGTAGCTGGACGTTAACCACCAAATATTTTTCTGGTTGACATTTTAAAATTGTTGTTGATTAGAAATGTATCGAAGTATGGTGATAAGCTTACTTGACGAAGACTTCGTCATAGACATTTGCGATAAATGCACCCAAGATCATTAATAAGTCCACAGATCAAGAAAGGAAACTTAATTTTGCAAAGTAAGTTCTAGGAGGTGGCCAAATCAATTTTGCATTATAAAGAGTGTTTTCTAAATTCAACCTCACAAATTGGACATTAGCCTTATGTATGAATCAAATTGTAATTTTAAACTAGCTTAATTTCAACTTTTGTTTAGAATTTTTTCTCTTAGGTTTCATCTGACTCTAATCTCCCGAAGTCCCCTAATTTTTGTACCGCCGACCGATTTTTAATAAGCTCACCATGTTAGTTTATTTCCTGACCGAATTTTATATGACACGAACACAACAACAATGTCTTCATGTGGTTCCAAATGGTCAATTTACAAATATGGCATGTGTTCAAGAAACCACACATTTCGCATTTCTAAGTGTTCATATAGTAAAACAACTAATGTGATGCATCAACTGGGTAACACGGGCACATAACGGTCATGTCACCTAGTTTGTAAAAGAAAAAAACATGACAACAGCAATGTAGCCAACGTGAATAAGACGCTCCTAAAGCAGAAATGTCACCATGACTCCGGGCCCAATAGGTATTTTACACAGTAGTAACGTTACTGGCCATGAGCAGTTCTCGTTTTCTCTTCCAAACAACGTACACGCATGGTTACGACAGTTTAGAATGTCACTCCAGTTCCTTTAATAACAGGGGAATATCTTTGTAAATTTCAACATCTATTTTCTAAGAGACAGTATAGTCGCTATTACCAATCAATTTTTGGGGCCAAAATTCCCTCGTTTGATTCGTGAGTGCGCCTACCGCTTCATCCAATCTATTTACATTGACGAGATAGTGTTGCTTACTTTTCTCGCATTACAACATTAGCAACGCTTCATAGGAATGGTTTCGTTACAACATGCCATTTGAAAAACTATTTCGTTTCTCTACAATACCTTAGCTTAGAATCTTGTGACAGCCTAATTTGTGTTGTATGAATGTAAAGTGACAAGGACTTACTCATCGTCAGCACTTTGTTTTGCCATTTGCCATGCAACGCTTTACAATATAAATGGGTAGGAAGATACGTGACCTAGAGCATAAAACGATAAATCCCATAGTAATCCTCAAGGATTAAAGACGAATAATTTGCTGGTAAAAGTTCTGCTTGTGAAGATGTTTGCGTTTGAAACATTCGATTTATAAACTCTATATTTTAACACAGCTCCTTGTCCCCAATCGCTTGCAATTGCGCTTGTATTTGTTATATTCAAACCCTTCTTAAACTTAGTTGATACAAATACTGTGTAAAACTGTGTGGTGTAAGTGTAAATCAACTAATCAAAGCGTTGTAGGTGACTAGAGTTCTTGAATCAGAAAAGTACAGAACAATGTCGTTGAGAAATAGACCGTGTCCTAAAGACGCAAAATATGCAAGCTTTGCATCACCTCAGGTAGTAAACTGATGCATCTCATAGCGTTAGCACTTCGTTCATATATTAATTATTTTCGTAACCACTGAGTAAAAATAATTATTAATCAATCCATCCACGACATTCGGCTATTACCCGGTGTCATCTTGTAAATGCTTATCAGTGGACATCATCCGCTTCCCTTGATCAGGTCTTTCAACTATGTACTTTCCGACTTGCGTAGGTACTGTGACCACGTACAGTCTTGCGTCTATATTAAAGAATGGTCCGATTTCCCGCTGATGTGCTTGAGTGAGCTCTGTATATTTCTTTTGGAAGTCGAACCAATGCATAATAGACAATCGGAGTTTATACTAGTCGTGTACCTGGTCAGTCCAGTTCAAAACAATGATTTGATGCCAAGATACAAAAACAATCTCTTATGTAATGGTGCTGTTATGGTGATAAGGTTGGACATAATGTTTGACGACAAAGATATTGCCTTCTATAAAACCATGCGATTTATCACTAGCAGAATTCTAACGCATACTAATTTTAATGGAAGCACGGTTGTTAATGGGATGCTATCTGGTCAGGAATTGTTTAAGTAAAAATGTTGCCAAGATGAGGCATGATAGCAATTCATGAGTCTTAAGGTGTGAAACCTCTGCTAATTTTCTGATAAACTGAATGATCGGAATTTGTTCGAACCTGTCCTTATAGCAGCATTATATTGCAGAGGTCCAAATGTCTCAAACACAAGTAACAAGTTCTCCTTATTGCTAGGACTTTTATTGAATTGCTGTTGAGTCAATTAAATCCAGTCCTTTTCTTTGTTTTACTACTTGAACCAAACTGAACACTTATTCTCCTTTACCTTGCCAAACATGAGTGCCTCAAGAAGTTACCTGAATGTTACTCCAATTCTCGCTTGTTGACAAAATCCATAATTCATAGCAGTTTATGAAGTCACAGTACATTCTTCTCGATTAAAATAAGCTGTGCATCCAAATCATAATTGAAGCTCTACTTCTCCAAAGGGATAAAAATGTTCGCAGTCAAAAATACCCGTAAAATTTTTCTGCGTTTTGAAGACGTTTTAAATACATCGTTGCATTTGACGCTTGACACCTGTTTCGTAAAATCCAAAACAACCACCATTCATATTAAAAAAGCAGCTTTTGCAGTCGATAGCCGTTCGAATAACAGTTACCAGTAATCATTGCTTTAAACGGTTATAGCGTTTATTCTAGAAATGATTCGTAGAGTTTTGACTGGTGAAATCCACTCTTCTATTGAATTAGAAACAAAAAGTAAGTGCGTGGATACTAGGCTGAACACTTTGTGATCTTAAACTGATTGGCGGCCATAATATAAAATACCTTCTGGAATAATTAGTAGGTACTTGGAAATAGGCTGAAAATGTGCAGGGATTAAATAGTTCCAAATACACTTTCTGCAAAATAATGACGTAATTTTACTTCAGGAAAACGTTTATTGCCTGTTGATATTATTTAAATCTTCGCATGCATAGTCACGGATACAAAAAGCATCCATCTCATTAATTAGGCTTAGATTACAGTCATTCTTGCGTCAACCGCTAGTATTTTGACGTCAGATCCTGTAGAAGATTCAGGTGACTAATTAATTACAAACATGGGTCAAGTGCTCTGGTTCGACTGTAATGGATACTTTCAGAAACCTGTCTGATGCGTTCCTTTAAAAGTATTTACCTGGTTTGCGTCTAACAACTCAATAGTATATTAAGGTGCAATAAAATTTATATCAGGATAAAGAATAAAACACGCACTTTTCGCCATTGCGAAAGTTTTACGATAATACCAGGCCTTAATTACTGCGATATGAACCTTTGCAAAGCGAAATTAGTGGCCGATGTCAGAGCTTATATTACGTGTGGTACAGTTTCTGGTAAAGGAAAAGGGCAACTTTTGCTACACAGCTGCTGCTTTGCAAATACTGAAAATCAATCTCTGATTGGTTTATTTTGCATTGTTAATACAAAAATCAGGAATCAATAATAAATTTGACTCAGCAATGCCGGATATAAAAAATGGTTACCTCGTCGCCACAGATGCCGGAAGTTGACCTAAACGCCAGCTAATATTTGGTTAAAATAGCAAATTGTGTGAGGATAATGCCACTCTCATTCAGCTTGCACCTCATTCAAATCTATTTTTGTGTCAGATATTTTGGCAGGTTTTAGTATCTGATCTGTTCAATTTAAAAACACAGAATTCGAAGAAAACAAATCAAGGAAGAGGAAATGTAAATCGAGCCAAACCATTATATTTTCCACTGAGTTAAACAAAATAATCTGACTCTAAGGGAGGTTTATAAACTTTTGTACTGCATTTCCTGTAAAGTGATGAGTGTGGTCATCAGATTAATCATCGAAAGTGATGGCAAATGCTTATTCGTTTGGTTAATTTTCGAAACGTATGCTGTTTGCACAGGTGATAGAATTAAGTGCCTTTCCAAAAGGCAATTTAACCAAATAATCTTCGATCCAACAGCAGTCTGATGTTAACCATAAAAAACTTTGATAATTAACATGCTCAAGAACGTGGTATTAAGTTTAATAAAGAAACCTCAGTCAAATGCCATCCGAATAAGCACTAGCCATGATGGATAAACAAAGGAAAACTACGAACTGTACCTTCAAATAGCACAAATCGGCAAACGAGATCGCAGGTTAATGTCATGCCTTTTCGACCGAATGCACACAATTTCAGAAAGCAA